>JAFFST010055495.1:94331-111086 GCA_022414735.1 Noturus placidus
TGTTGTTTCCTCAGGACCGTGGTGCAAAACATAAGAATACAGTACACAGGACGTAAAAAAAAAAATTAAGTAAATTTGTAGTGTCTTGTGCTGTGTACACACATGCACTTTATGTAGTCCTGTGTAGATATGTATAGTCTTAGTTAGTCCTGTGCAGTCACATGTAGTTCTATGTTATTTTATGAAGCACCATGATCCAGCAGAAACGCTGTTTCGTCTCAATGTGTACTGTACCAGCTGTATGTGGTTGAGATGACATTAACAGCCATTTGACTCGCATTATACACTTTTAATTAATTTATTTGTTTGTTTATTACAACTTTAAGAGGTGAAAATATTTGAAAGACAACCCAGTGAAACAGACAGGGCTAGTTAACTAGCTAACATGCAGCCGAATGAAAACGGTTCGTAATTACAACTTCACAGTAAGACTAAGGAGCACGTGAAGGCACCGTCACCTTTCCTTGCTGCGTCACTTTATGATGCATTTTATTACGTAGATGGAAGTTAAACGTGGAATCGCATGTCAGCCGTATGATCCATGATACATTGAAATGCAGATAATAATAATAATAATAATAATAATAATAATATCAGTGCAAAACGTGTATAGTAGTTCATACTAGCAGACTGCGGAATGCAATACCACACATGACCAGCAGATGGAAACAGAATCAAAGGACTGTTTATGTTCCACTCTCTCCACTGTACGCCATTAAGTAAACCTTATTTAACTTCAATAAGACCTATTTACTATAATATACATAATAACAGTCGTTTCCTGGGCAATGCGGTGCAATTACAATGTTGCAATGTGAATATAAGTGAGCAGGGACTGTTATTATAGCAAGTCACATGGTTGTTCAAAGGGTTTCACTTTCATTCTGAGTGATAAAGCTCTGTAAAAACCTTACAGCGTTCCAGATAGCTCTCATTCCTCCGGCTGAAGCCAGCAATATGGATTTCAAGCATATTTTCCGGTGGTTCTTTTCAGGTTTCCGTTATTTGATTGGTCTTTTAATCTGCATACTCAAATCAATTTGGGTGAGTAATTTTATTGTTGTATGGTTTGACAGACACATTTATCACATGGCCAGGATTCACTGTCATTTCTGTTTTCTGCATACAACCTACAGTTCATGTAGATGGGATTGTTCAGTCACAGAGAGGGTTGGTCATGAGTTTCACAGTTTTCACTGTGGAACTGAGGAGAGAGATCATGTTTCAGTATAAGTGTCACGGGGCGGCTGTGTCTCAGTGGGTAGAGCGGGTTGTCCACTAATCCACTAATCGTAGGGTTGGTGGTTCGAATCCCGGCCCGGGTGATCCCATGCCGAAGTGTCCTTGGGCAAGACACTGAACAAGACCTAAGTTTCCCCCGATGGCAAGCTAGCACCTTGCATGGAAGCATTTGTAAGTCGCTTTGGATGAAAGCGTCTGCTAAATGAATGAATGAATGAATAAATGTAATGTAAATGCAGTTTTATATCCAGGAATTGATGCCCAGAGTGAATACATACAGGTGTTAATGCATCCTTTGGACTATTTATGCAGATCACTTAAATGAATGAATTCTCACTGATGAATTAACAGTCTAGTTCGTGTAGATGTGGACGGTGCCAGATGGGCTGGTTTGAGTATTTCAGAAACAGAAAATTGATTGATTTAATCTCCATTCTCTGATTTCCAGGGATGGACGAGTTCCCTATTCCAAAAAGGTAGGCTTCCTGTACTGCCAAGTTAAAATGATGCATTGGTGATTATATTGTATATATATTCTATAAATTAAAATGTTATAATGGGACATATCCAATTTTCTGCGCTTCTCTAAAACTTATATGCACTTATACTTTGTCAATTCTGTTTCACTGGGATGGTCAAAAGAGATCAGACTCCACAAGATGGTCACTGGAAATGACATGAATTGTCACAAGGCCTTTTTGAGTGGTGTGGGTATCAGTCTCCAAGACACCGAGTTTTCTGTGGATCAGAGTGATGTCATCATCGCTTTTGTTCCTATTGTCTCACGAGCTGGAACCGACATTGAAGCTGCACTTCAGAAGATACCAGGTAATTGTTCACAGGTTTAAGAGAGGTTCATCTTTTTCATGCCAGGTGCTTTAAAAACAATCAGCTCTCTTCTCTACTGAAAATGTACATTTGACTGTATTATATAGTTATTATATTTTCCTTCCTAGAACACCGGCCTGTTGTTTTCGTGGCGCTCCATCACACGTTTGATCAGCATTACATTGTTCCAGAGAGCAGTCGAAATATTAGCAGGAGCAACATTTTGACTGTGGACTGTCTCTTTCATGAAGACCAGGGATTGCTGACATGTGCTCGTAACACAGACGCGATGAAAGCAACAGCAAAGTATTTACGCGACATCAAGAAGAATTCCAAAGTGTAAAGATTGTTTTAAACAGGAAATGATGTTTAATCCTTGACGTTTTATTGCCCTGTACCTGATTACATCACTGTAGCTCTCGTTGTCCAGACATAATAACTTCATGGAAATTATGACTAGATATGTTCAGATACTTTTTTTTTTTAACTTTTTCTTTATTGATCCTTATACACTTTTCAGAGTACAACAAAATATATCAATACAGAATCAATATATTTTCTCTTTTCTCCTTTTTACCCGACAACAGCCCCTCTCACCCCGCCCAGGAATGTCCACACAAGATCCATCCACCCATGATTCATGCACATGTGATTCAACCACACATGCTTCATATTATTTTCATAAATTCATACAGAGTATTAAAAAAAAAAAAAAAGGAGAAGGGGGGGGGGTTTAAATGGATAGTAATGACAGTCCACCTCTCCTTAATCTACCTCCAGGGTGGGTACATCCTTGAAGTAGGTAATAAACTGTTGATATGTTCAGATACTTAATAGTACAGATAATTGTACATAACTTAACAACAACCAAAGCGTTGACTGTTTATCTTTCAGATTAAGATTCGATTGGTTTAGAGGTGAAATCTTTTCCAGAATTCACTGAATGTCTCTAAATCTACTGATATACTGATATTCTTCTCTATTCTTTCCTGTAGTATTTGAAATAAAACCACATTAATAATCCCAGACTTGGTTTTCCTTTTTATTCTCACATTTGCATTGCACACTTAGACAAAAATGAGCCGATCTGGGATCTTTAAGCGTTCTTTGGTTCTGTGTTAGAACCCTACAAGTGCTTCTTTATCAGAAACACCCTTTTAGAAGGCAGAGATCCCTTAATAGCCCTTAAGAAGCCTTTTTCTGGGGTGGACTTACACAAACAGTGCAGTATTAAATGACAGATGGGTTTTTTAAGATGGGTGTTTACAGCAACACACACACAGTTTTAGATACTGCAACTGTAGTGAGTCAGAGTTGGCTGCCATTTTAGAGCATTATCGAAGCTTAAACACGCAGACATATCCTACATACAGCGTAAACAGGAACTACTGCAATACAAAGCAGGAAGAACCGTTAAAACCACCGAGCTAGAGGCGCGAGAATCCATCTTATTAATGCAGTTTACACATACAAGTCTTCACAGAGACATTACATGAACCAGCAAGTGTAAGTATATTGTGTTCATTATAAAAATTCAACTTTTCATTCTTAGTGAAGTTAAACAATCGGAATTTCAGCTTTCATTTCCTCATATTTACATCTAGACGTGTTGAACAACTTAGAACATGGCACCTTTTGTTTGAACAATGATCCAAACTAAAGAGATGCTTCCTGCTTCCCAGGTGTGCCCTGGTAAATTGATTATTTAAAGAATTAATAGCACTGAATATCTACGCTTGGTTTCACCTGTGAAGACTGCATTATAAGAATAATAAGAGTAAATAATGCAAACTTGATGTAGAAAGTTCTATTTGTATTTTTTAATCATACTCAAAAATGTAAGAAGGCTTGAGAGCAGGATGTTGTGTAAAACCGAAAGTGAAATTAATGATTGAATTTCTGCAGTCTCACGAAGAAAGAAGTACGACGTGAGACATTTGAACGATTAAGATTCCTCTTCTTCAAGATGCATTCAGGTTTGTCAGTCTGCTCCTTAGTCATTCACTCGGTTCATTTTTTCCAGCGATGGTGCCGAGGCGTTTCTTACAACAGAGCGAGCCTCTGTTGTGCCACGTGGACTTTTCAGGATGTGTTCTTATCATGCAGTGTCTGTTACATAACTCAAATTTCACAGTAAAATATATTTACTTTTACACGTTGTGACATTTTACTATAGATATTCTTTAAACCAGAGGAAGAAAGAAAACCCCACATCCTGTTGGTTTCTCGAATTGAGAAAAGCTCTTCATTAAACACACATACTCTCAGTTTATTAGGAACACTTACACAAAAAATATAATAAAATCCAATTCATGAATCAGCGTATTTAAACTAAGGGGCGAATTTCCAATTAAATCAGTAAGTAAAATCAAGTAAATAGCTAAATAATGTCAGGCTTATGTTTAATTCATTAAATAGAAACATTTACAAACTTCATTTATTGTAGTAACACAAACGTTATGTATATCAATATATAAAAGCCATAATAACTTTTTAGAGTGTATGTTTAGGCAGTTATCCAATCAGCCAATCATGTTGCGGCAGCACAGTGCATAAAATCATGCAGGTCAAGAGCTTCAGTTAATGTTCACATCTAACATCAGAACGGGAACAATCTCTGTGACGCTGACTGTAGCATTATTGTTGGCTAATTTGATTATTTCAGAAACTGCTGTTCTCCTCCTGGAATTTTCACACACAACAATATCTATACAGAACGATGTGAACAACAAAACAAAACAAAAAACATTCAGAGAACGGCAGTTCTGTGGGTGTTGAGCTAGGTCAGAGGAGAAGGCCACGGTAATTCAAATACTCAAAACAATTTTTACAGTCTTTGGCTGTCCAGTTTACGTCAGACTTTGTCCACTATAGCTTCAGATTCTTGTTCTTGGCTGACACGAATGGAACCTAATGTGGTCTTCTGCTGTTGTAGCCCATCCGCCTCATGGTTTGACTTTGTTGTGCGTTCTGAGATACTTTTCTGTTCGCTACGGTTGAAAGAGTGGTTATTTTAGCGATGGTAGTCTTATTATCTGGCTATGCTTTTTGGCCCTCAAAGTCCTTCACTTAGTTGCCAATTTATTGTTCTCTGTATGCACAAATAAACATCCACATAAATAGTGTGTGTGGAGTTTGCATGTTCTCCCCGTGTGTCGGGGGTTTCCTCCGGGTACTCCGGTTTCCTCCCCCAGTCCAAACACATGCATGGTAGGCTGATTGGCGTGTCTAAAGTGTCCGTAGTGTATGAATGTGTGTGTGAGTGTGTATGTGATTGTGCCCTGTGATGGACTGGCACTCTGTCCAGGGTGTACCCCGCCTTGTGCCCGATGATCCCTGGGATAGACTCCAGGTTCCCCGTGACCCTGAAAAGGAGTAAGCGGTTGAAGGTGGATGGATGGATGGATGGATGGATAAATAACTAAGACCCAGCCTCATTTGTTTGAAGGAATAGCAGGTGATTATAGTATGTAGTATGAAGAATACCCATTCAAATGGGCTCCACAGGGCAGAATAAAAATATGCAGAATTAAAACTTTTCCTCTTGGTGTAAAAATATGCAAAATAGCTTCTAATACAGGATTTACAGGACTATTAAATGTATAAGAACCACTGATCTTAAATGTTCACTGTTTCATTTTGTCTCCAGGATCAAATGCGCTGGCGTTCTACATCATGGTACTTGGGAATGTTCTGGGTGTCCAAACCAAGTTCATTGAGCGACTGCAGAAACGTCTTCATCTCCGTGAAGTGTATTCAGAGGAGGAGTGTGACGTTGTCATTGCTTTTGTCCCTGTTGTGTCTCGGGCTGGAACGGACGTTGAAAATGCTCTTCAAAAGATTGAGAGTACAGAGTGATATCCAGTTTTACTTATTACTATATTAGTGATAATATTCAAAATAGAACACCACTGTAGGTTACACACTATACCACTATGGTGGTAAGTTTGGGTTTGGGATATAGCATCAACCAAACTAATGCTTTTGATGCACGGTGGTGTGTAGTCCTGAACACTTCCATTTTTTTTTAATGTTTCAAAGCGGCCTTGATTCACTCTGGCAAATCTGTATTAGTTATTTACTTATTAACCCAATGTTATTTCTTTTACTGCTCTTTCTTCCAGAGAGTCTTCCAGCGAGTCTTCCAGCGAGACGGCCTGTTATCCTCGTGGTGCTCCATCACACGTTTGATGAAAGTTACATTGCTTCAAATAGCAACTTCTTAGTGAAGAAGGATGATGTGTTTGCTGTGGACGTCCTCTTTCATGAAGATAACGGACTTTTGAAGTGCCTGCACAACGACATAATGCTGAAATCTACTACAGATTATCTGATCGATAAGGGTGCTTCAACAAATATTCTGGTAAGTTTTGAACAACTAGCAAAGAAAACAGTTTTACAGTACTGCACTAATTCTACTTCTTTTCCCAACAGCCTGATCCAACAAAAAGATGCAGACGAGTTCAAATAATGCTGATTGTAGCCTTTGTTTTGCTTAGTTGTCTTGTTGTTGCTGGAGTAGTTTGGCTGTTAAACCACATAAAATAACGAACCAACATATTTCTTATAATCAAGATCACATTATGATAAACAACAAAAACAAAAAAAAAAGCCAAAATAAAGTTTTAAGGAGAGGTTAAAGATTTCATCAGCACCTTAGCATAGTTATTCTGCTAGTAAGTAATAGCTAATAGCTAGCTATACACAGTAGCCAATGTTATCTAACATAGAGCAGCATCAGATAGTTAGATAAAACAACATTAATATTAATATTGACCAGTGCATTCAGAAGGTCTGATTATGTCAATAAATGACCTGCCCATGATAAAAAGGTATCTGTAAGTGTATTTAATAAACAGCACATAAATATAGAAAAGATCACATTAGGAGGGGAATGTTAGCTAGTTAGCATAAATATGAATTGGATCAGACAACAAAATACACCATAAAACGTACACATACCCTGAGTGTAAGTTTAGGTCTCATACTGTCTTTTAGCTAGCTAGCTAAAGTTAATCGCTTCGCTATCTTTCATTATTAAGTTTACTGTAAATAATGTAACATCTGTAAGGTGCTCGATTAGTCCACAGTATTTCTGTCAAACATGCAGCATTTTTAAGCAACGAGTGTGTCTCCATCACGGCTCCAGAGCACTACAAGGTCATCTATAGTGTCTGATGGGAAGCTGAGGAGCGAGGATAGTGCCCTTGGGATAAATATGTGAATGGGATCTGTCTCTGAGTAAGGAGCAGAAGTTCTTAATAAGGAGACAGAAGAAGAAATGCTTTTTCCTTACTATGTCATATTCTTGTTATTCATGCTGCGTTTACAATTTGGGGCAGCTGTGGCTCAGTCGGTAGAGCGGGTTGTCCACTAATCCACTAATCGTAGGGTTGGTGGTTGGAATCCCGGCCCGGGTGATCCCATGCCGAAGTGTCCTTGGGCAAGACACTGAACCCTAAGTTGCCCCCGATGGCAAGCTAGCACCTTGCATGCAGCTCTGCTACCATTGGTGTGTGAGTGTGTCTCATTTGTAAGTCGCTTGTAAATGTAAAAATGATATTTCTGTAAAGCTGCTTTGAGACAATGTACCATTGTAAAAAGCGCTATACAAATTGATAAATTATGGGGAAAAAAACGTTCATGTTCACAGTTGAGTTGGAATTTTGGGAGCTTTCATACTGCCTATAATTTCTAGACGATTTTCAGGCAGTTCAGTATGTACACGTGCTGTGGGTCCAAGGAAATGCTCTTAAATAGTCATTATAGCTTCTATTGCACTTCAAAATGAATTAGAGCTGATAAATTTTTAATAAGATATTGTGGTAATGTTTACCGTGAATACAGCTAAATGCTAATGCTAGCTAATACTGGATTAAAAAATAAAAATAAGAATAAAATAAAATATAGTAGATAAATAAAAAGAAACCCCGAAACGTGCCATGGGTAATTTGTCCTTAATCATAATTCTAAGAAGAGAGGGTTTTATTTTATTTTTAATTTTATTCAAAACTAGCCTCAGTGTGTTTAGTGTTACATTTCTGATTACTTTATTTAATGTGCATTAAATATACTTTTAATTAAAAGACAAAATGAAGGCTGATTATTTAAATAAAGCTAAATATTTTGTATATAATTGTATCTGTATATATAGGTGTTGTTGTTGTTGTTGATTTTTTTGTTTTAGCTTTATCTCTATTTGACAGTATTTGCATGCTTAGGCCATACTGTAATGTATTATTTGTGAATTATGGTTGTGAAAATAAATAACACAGTTTTGTTCAACCTACTGATTGACTGTATACATCTCTGTATGAATGATTATTTAATGAAATATCAGACTATCATGAACATGACTTTCACGCCATGACACAATAAATATTCTGTTTTATTTGCATTATTAAGAGATGATCAAAATTCATTGGTATTTTTGTTTCCTTAACATCTCACAGAGATCAAATTTTAGCACATGGAATTACAATATTCACTCAATTTGTCTGCCAGCTGTTAAAATTTACAGCGCCCTCCACTAATATTGGCACCCTTGGTAAATATGAGCAAATAAGGCTGTGAAAAATTGTCTTTATTGTTTAACCGTAAGTATGAATTCTCATCTCTATGAATTCAGATGAGAAATATATTTGAAGTATATTCCCATTGATATTGATATTTTTTTTTTGTGGTGACTAGGAACGGGAAATTGTTCAACCATGACTTCCTGTTTCACAAGGGTACAAATATGAGGCAACACATATTCCAAATTTTTATTTGCCAAGGGTGCCAATATTAGTGGAGCGAGCGGTATATAGCGTTTATTGGCAAACAAAAACATATAGTGACTTAAAGCATAAAGTTATATCTTATCTTATCTTTCTGTGGGTGAATCTGCATAAAATTACATTATAGAAAATACCATAGCATAAACTGTGCTACATTTAGCTTAGCTCTCATCGGACCAACAGGAAAAACATGTTCATGTAGTGACACTGAACAGTGCGAGGTGTGTGTGCATTCCTATCTAAAGAGCAAACACACATATCTCTTTAACACAACTTTAAATCGTGTTCATTGAAATGGATTTTGCTGTGTATGATAGTAAATGAATGTATATGTAATTATAAATATGTGGTAGAAATCTTGATAAAGCTGCTGTGGCTCAGTCAGTAGAGCGGGTCGTCCACTAATCCACAAATCGTAGGGTTGGTGGTTGGAATCCCGGCCCGGGTGATCCCATGCCGAAGTGTCCTTGGGCAAGACACTGAACCCTAAGTTGCCCCCGATGGCAAGCTAGCACCTTGCATGCAGCTCTGCTACCATTGGTGTGTGAGTGTGTCTCATTTGTAAGTCGCTTTGGATAAAAGCGTCTGCTAAATGAATAAATGTTTACAACTGATAACAATAATGTAAAGCCTTTAAACTAGAAAACTGAACAGATCTGGCTTTATGATTACAACTGATAACAATAAGGAATACACATCTCTCTCCACATTAGTATAAATCTACATCACTGTTATTATGATAATTATTATCACCATTATGCCATGATGTAGACATTCACGAATCACACTATCGTGGATTTAACTCCGATTGGTGTTCATGTGCTCTGCCACTCCCATCAAGTTGTGTAAAGAAGACAAAATCTAAAAGTGATGCTCAACTCTCCTCAGTCAGAGACGCTGAAAAGTCCGGTTGTGATCCTTCTCCCTTCAAAATGGTTCCAGGTTGGTCAATAGATTCATATTTCATAAGAGGCTACAGCTTTTATATTTTTGGTGTCTTTGTTGGAAAAGGGATCATGAAACGAGGCAGGTACTTGATCTAAGCCTTTGTTGTTTTCAGGATTTGTTCTTAACATGCAGCCTGTTGCAAGACTAGATTCTCATGAGTGGCTTTAAGTAAAACAGGGCTTTACTTTTAGACATTGTGGGGTACTCTTATTACAGCTCTTTAAACCATTAGAAAGAAAGAAAAAAAGAAAAAGAAAGAAAACACACTTTTTCTGAAAAAACTTTATACTCTAATATGTACTGTAGAGGCACTCGAGGTAGCTTCAAATCAGTCTTTATTATTAACCTTATCATTATTATTATACTGAAGAGACATGTATGCATATATAGATAGATAGATAGATAGATAGATAGATAGATAGATAGATAGATAGATAGATAGATACTTTATTGATCCCCCAGGGGGAAATTCGAGGACTTGATATCAATATATGACTTGATATCCCAAATGTATCTGCGTTATAATAAATGTATCACTTTGGCAGTGAAATTCTCAGTATTTACTGTATGATAACATATATCACACATATACAGTCCGGTCCATTTTTAATGTTGAAATATATGTTAAACATGACCTGTTGGCATTCTCATTACACGCAAAACATACTACGATGTGATGCATATTATATTACAATGTTACAGTGAGGTTTTTTTAGTTTGTTAAATGGCAATATTTAAGGTGTAAACATTAACGGGTTGACAGAAGTTACTTCTTTTCAGAAACAAGCAGCAGGAAGAACATGTTCTTGCAGTTGACACATTGTGCGTGTTGTGAGGTGTGCACGCATTCCTCAACACAAAGGCAGAATGATCATGAATGATATTAAACTTGAAACTGTAATATATAAAAACATTAAATTATTTAAAAATATATATATAATTTAAGGCTCTTAAAGATGGAAGGAAGAAAACGTATGGACTATACGTGGAGTAAAGTGCAGATATGTGCAATACAATGCTGTGTGACATCAGGTTGAGGTAGTTGCAGTGAAATATCTAACATAGTATAATGAATATTTATAAATACAGGGTAATACAAGTATATTAACAGTAATGTATGGGGCTTAAGCAAAAAAAAAAAATTCAAGATCTAGTCCTAGGTGTTGTTCTGGTTGAGGGCCCGAATGGCGTGTGGGAAGAAGCTCCTCCTTATTCTCTCTGTGTTGGCCTTAAGAGAGTCGAAGCACTTCCCTGATTGCAACAGAGACAAGTTCTTTCACTACCTTCCTGGCCTTGGTCCAGCACCGCTTGCTGTAGATAGACTGCTCCTCAGGGAGCTCAGTGTGGATGGTGCGCTCACTTGGTCGCACCACCCTCTGGTTCACATAGTACACATAGCAGAAAAGAGTTGTCAAACATGTGTTCACGCATCAGTGGTGGTGAATCAGGAGCTTTAAAATACTATTTTAAAAACGCATTCAAAAGAGTCATAATTTGAATAATTGTTAGACAAGTTAGGAATTTTCATAGTGTCATATGGACCTCCATGTATGTTGTTGTGCCATTATGACAGGGGTGGGCAATCTTATCCGGTAAGGGCCGGTGTGGGTGCTGGTTTTCATTCCAACCAAGCAGAAGCCACACCTGAATCTATTTAAAGCCAAGATCAACTGATTTTAAGAGGTGGAATCAGGTGCCTCCTGCTTGGTTGGAATGAAAACCTGCACCCACACCAGCCCTTTCCAGATAAGATGGAAATTCAATTCAGTTGTCTATCAATGCCTAGTATAGTGTGTTCCATTTGTGCCGGAATAATATTAATCATTAATAATAATTTAAGGAAATGTATTTATTTAAAATGCTTTATTGTGTGTTATTGTGTTATAAAATGTAGCGATTAATATAACATCTTCATTCGAAAAATAGGCTTGTTTCATTTTCATTGTAGACGTTACTTTCAGATCACCATTGTACAGAACGTTTCATTGCAGCCGTGTGTCGTTTTGTCTCCAGAATCAAAAACACTGACATACGTCCCGATGGTACTCGGGAACACTATAAATATCCATGAGGAGATTTTGAGACGGCTGAAGCTACGTCTACAGCTCAGGGAAGCTGTGAACCACGGTGATGTCATCATTGCTTTTGTCCCAATTGTGTCTCGGGCAGGAACAGACATTGAAGCTGCTCTTCAGAAGATCCCGATAAGTAAGGAGTAATCTTTTTGTTAAATATGCCTATGTTCAAAATCACTTATTACTGTATTAGATTATATCTGTGGAGGTCTTGGAATACTTGTTGTGAAAGTTACAAGCTTTCTTGAGCTGAAATATATTTCCCTTTTGATATCTCAACCATGAGAAGTACATTTACATTACATTTATTCATTTAGCAGACGCTTTTATCCAAAGCGACTTACAAATGAGACACACTCACACACCAATGGTAGCAGAGCTGCATGCAAGGTGCTAGCTTGCCAACGGGGGCAACTTAGGGTTCAGTGTCTTGCCCAAGGACACTTCGGGCCGGTATTCAAACCACCAACCCTACGATTAGTGGATTAGTGGACAACCGGCTCTACCAACTGAGCCACAGCCGCCAAAACTTCTAGCATTTTAAGGTTACCCACCAAAAATAAAAAGAGAGAAATTTTCATTTAAATATTTCTCTCCGACTGCTGTGCAGGAACATTGCGGCATTTTGCCAGCTGGTACATGATTATAAACTGACTTATGTCTGCTTCACTACAGCACAAAGCTATTCAACAATATTAACTCGGTAAGGAAATCACACCTATGATTTAGTGAGGCTAGACAGGTTTTAGACTTTCTTTAGGCAGACTGACTGGGTTTACCAGCAATTAAAATGTAAATAAAAACATTGTCTTGTTGGTAAAAATATAAGTATGATTTCTTAACTGAGGTGTGAAAATATTTTCCCATTCTGATATATAAGAAATAAAATACCAATATAATCTCCTAGTCTCCATAACATTGTATTAATCTCTGTATGATAGTACAATGTTCATCTATTCCAGTTTGCCATTTTCTCTCATACCCAAACCCAATGAGAGATAGACGCTTATAACCTAAGGCCATGTGATGCTAAATAAAGGAAAAAAACAAGCAGGTGTCTTTATTTCGTCCAAATTCCGCATTGAACTTTCTAGTTTTGAAAGAGATTGTAATTGGGGCGGCTGTGGCTCAGTCGGTAGAGCGGGTTGTCCACTAATCCACCAACCGTGGGGTTGGCGGTTCGAATCCCGGCCCGGGTGATCCCATGCCGAAGTGTCC
Organism: Noturus placidus; assembly: GCA_022414735.1. Classification (NCBI taxonomy): domain Eukaryota; kingdom Metazoa; phylum Chordata; class Actinopteri; order Siluriformes; family Ictaluridae; genus Noturus; species Noturus placidus. The sequence goes on from JAFFST010055495.1 coordinate 107,422, forward strand.
TTGGGCAAGACACTGAACCCTAAGTTGCCCCCGATGGCAAGCTAGCACCTTGCATGCAGCTCTGCTACCATTGGTGTGTGAGTGTGCTCTCATTAGTAAGTCGCTTGTAAATGTAAAAATGTAAAAAAAATTATATTTCTGTAAAGCTGCTTTGAGACAATGTACCATTGTAAAAAGCGCTATACAAATTGATAAATTAAATTAAATTAAATTTGGTGTTTATACAGCATACTGCACCTAAACTCACTGTCTGTATTGGCTACATCATTATGCTGTCGAAAGATGAGAATTAGTTTTATAAATTAAAAATAAAATTGGTATAGAGTAAAAAAAAATTGAAAACGGCTAATTGAAATAGATAAATTGATAATAGTCGCCTATGGATATTGGACCGTTCCTCTTTCTTTCTGACACAGACAATCTTCCATCCATGGTGTTTTCTGAGCAAATGTGAGTGTTGATTATTAACACAAGGTTGTCCTGTTAATCTCTCATTCTTCCAGCGGGTCAGCCCGTTGTTCTCATGGGGCTCCACTTCACATTTGATGAGAATTACATCGCTCCACACAGCGAATGGAACATAAGCAGGGATGATGTATTTGCTGTGGATTTGCTCTGTCATGAAGACACTGGACTGCTCAGATCCCAACGCAATGATGAAGCACTGAAAACTGTCACTGATCATCTGATCACTAAAGGAGCTTCACACAATACCCAGGTAGACAAAAACAACAGAATTTATTTACCAATTATCCAGACTTTTGTCACTGTCATCATTACATTTTATTTATTTTTAAACCAGAGCTATTAGCACACGCCAGGACTCATATATAACTATTGTGTCTCAATGTTTTTTTTCCCAACAGTTGGAAACAACCAGATCACGCACACTATGTAGTCCACTGGCATTCATCCTCTGTTTCATTTTTGTTATTTTATTTGTTATAGCCATTGCTGTTGGCTTTTCTATTAAGAATTTGTATTCATAAACAAATCTGAATAATACCACAAACGGTAGAGCAGTAAGAAATACATTTGATTGATTCCTGTAAATTAGCTACAGTTAAATTACTATAGAAAATATTTTGTTGAATAAGCATGGGAAGGTTTTAACGAGTAATACGCAAACATTAAACAATTCTAGTGCAATAACAGAAGACATTCTTGTACATAACATCCATTGTTACATTTAACGTATATCAACAATGAAAAGGCAGAACAAAGACATAAGGACGTTAAAGTGTCATATATATGAGTGTAAATGTATATATGTGGTCTTATGAATTCTTTTATCTTTTCACCTTTAATCAGAAATATTTCACATGCTAGGGTTTAAATGAAATGAATATTGTGTAACTATGCATGTAAGTGACCTGTTCAATAAAATGTATATAGCCCACTACTGTATGCCTGAGAATATATTACTGATTTTTCTATTAATTATCAGGCCACCGTATTCATTGCATGTGTATCCACAGAAGGGCGGCTGTGGCTCAGTCGGTAGAGCGGGTTGTCCACTAATCCACTAATCGTAGGGTTGGTGGTTGGAATCCCGGCCCGGGTGATCCCATGCCGAAGTGTCCTTGGGCAAGACACTGAACCCTAAGTTGCCTCCGATGGCAAGCTAGCACCTTGCATGCAGCTCTGCTACCATTGGTGTGTGAGTGTGTCTCATTTGTAAGTCGCTTGTAAATGTAAAATGATATTTCTGTAAAGCTGCTTTGAGACAATGTACCATTGTAAAAAGCGCTATACAAATTGATAAATTTATTATTTTACAACGTTATTTATATGTTAATTATGTGAGGATTCCTTGGCTCACAAAACACTAAAGCAGTTATTAGTATTAAGGACAAATGGGCAAATAGTTTACTCATCTAGTCATAAAAATTCACGTAACACTTTTACTTTATTACCACAGCCATCTTGTTTTTCTTTTCTGTGAAAGAATCTATCCAAAAAAGAGTCGATTCACTAATAGACACTATGTGTCGATGTGTCGTTTACGAATGAATCGGATTCTTGAGTCGGCGTTTTAGGCGAACGCTGGGAGCCGACTCCCAGCTCTGAAGAGCCGTTTAGATGGTTCAGTAGCTGAGAAATAACAGTGGAAAGGCATCAGAGTGTTTAATATTGAGAATAAAGTCTTATGCTAATATTTCAGTACGTAAGATGTGATGAGAAATTTAGCCGAATAGGTGTAAAGGGGTTAAAAAACAAGGGAAGTGATAAAAAATATGGTCCTACTGAATCTGAGGAGTCGACTCATGTGTACAATCGAAAGTGAAACGGATTCACAAGCACAAACTCTGCAGATCTGAACACCGTCGTGTGTGTCTTCAAAATGATGCCAGGTTTGTCATTACATCATTCTTATTAATTATGATAACCCTGTGATAAATGTAGCACGGTGTTAAATGTACAACATATAAGGATTTGTCTCTTAATAATCAACCACTTACTAATAATAATGATTATTTTTATCTTGCAGCTGTAACATATCCAATTGGTCTCATTTATAGGATATAAATGATATTCTCTGTCACGTGATCGGTAATATTAATACATGACAGGTTTGCTGAATGCTATATACACAGAAATACAATAATAACATGATTAGTGTGGTTTAATATTGGATCTAACATGAATTTCATCACATCATTTCTTCAGTTGAGTAAATGTTTGTTAGTAACCTGGGTAGCATCACATTAATGTATAGAAGACCAAGAAGACAAGGTTTAAATATAGAATAATACTGTATTGTATAGTTTGTAACGTTGTTGTGTGTATTGAGAAGATCGCTGCTCCAAGTGCACAGTTTAAATCAAGTGCACAGCTGCTGTAATAAACATGTCTTACATTTTCCATGATGTCATTTTTTTTAAATAGTTTAGAGCTTAAAGGCTTTTGTTAAGACACATTCAATCCGTTATACCTAATATTCTCATTACCCAAGTTTAACACTTATACTTATATTCACTTTTACAGCCTTTGACAGATACTTTTATCCAGAGTGACTGGAGGGCTATAAAACACAACAATAGCAAAAAAAGGTTTTATTATCTATTGATATTATTAACATTGTAATAGATTCCAAGGGGGAAAAAAGGACATGGGCCAAGGCAATAAGACTTCCTGGAGACTGAGGGCAATTAAAAATATTCATATTTTTATTTACAAAATGGTTTTCATGAGAGTGATTTTTGTTGGTGGAATGGTAAGGTGTTTCTCCCGTTGTCTGAGACACACCACTGTGAGAAATGTTAATTTTACAAGACATTTGTGTATTTTAGCAGCGAGGTGGCTGTATGTATTAAATAAACAGTGCCATTATTATTTGACTTCTCTTATATCAGCATGTGGGATGGTGAACTTTGAAATGGAGGTGAACTTTGATCATCTGATCACCACTTTTGTGTGTGTGTGTGTGTGTGTGTGTGTGTGTGTGTGTGCGTGTATGTGTGGGTGTGGGTGTGCGTGTGTGTGTATGTGTGGGTGTGTGTTTGTGCGTGTGTGTGTGCGTGCGTGTGTGCGTGTATGTGCGTGTGTGTGTGTGTGTGTTTGTGTGTGTGCGTGTGCATGTGTGCGTGTGTGTGTGTGTGTGTGTGTGTGTGTGTGTGGGCTGTCTGTGTGCTAAATGCTGTATATAACCAAAACTGAAACTA
>JAFFST010055495.1:120181-132046 GCA_022414735.1 Noturus placidus
TAAAAAATAATGTTGCAGGAAAATATTTACGTTAGACGAGAAAGCAACATATTACGTAAGAGACCACTTTCCAGTCAAGAAAACATAATGAAGCCTGCTGGGTTTTGCATGTAAATAATAATAAGAAGAAGCAAACGTGACAGTCTCCAGAAGAAGTTAGATGCTCAGTAAAACGACAAAAGGAACGAGAATGTGTGGACAATTGTCAAGGCGCGTAATCAGGAGGAATCCTGAAAAACAAGTAAGTTCAGAAAGAACAAAACACACCGTACCCAAGCGTGCAGATCCGAGTGTCTACACCCAGGCTACACACCACCAACACAGCACAGTTGACATGTTTCTGATCATGTGACCTTACCAGGAAAACAAAATCAAGATATTTAACATCTGTTTAATTTTATCATGTCAAGACCAGTATCTCTGAACTAGCAACAAATAACATAACCACATCAGCATCTGTACGCTGTTGAGAAAAAGAAAACTTTACTACACAAACATGTAGATATTTTACTGAATTAATATTTAAAATTGTCCTAATGAGAGATATTACCAATCTTTTCAGTTGCTCTGCTGTCTGAATGAAGAGATGAGTAAGTAAAGTAGATATGTGACCAAACACACTGAACAAGTCGTCTAGGACGGAGAGAATACTGCTGTAATTATCTACAATGGCAGATGACAGACACCTGCAGACGGGTTCACCTGATGTACTGAAGAAGAAGAAGATGTCTGAAAGTTTATCATTGTTCATTTATTTCTATGCTTAATGATTGTAAAGTTTATCATGGTTTAAATATAAGCATTAATATTGTATTTAAATATAGGAAGTGGTAGCTTAGTGGCTAAGGTGTTGGAATACTGCTCAGGAGGTCATGAGGTCAAACCTCAGCACTGCCAAACTACCACTGTTGGGCCCTTGAACAACTGCTCAGATGTATAAATGTAAGTCGACTGAACACGCCACAGTCGTTTTATGCCTTACTCGTTCATATACACCCTTTCCAGACAGTAGGTGGAGGCTCTTAACATTCTCTGCACTGGTGTAATTATAGACATTTAATTTGTTAATGGTTTCCCAGAAACACCTGAGCCCTAAAAGTGAAAGTAAATGTACCAGGAAAAAAACAACCTGTCTCTTGCACTCTGTCCGCCAACGAATTCACTCCAGAGCGTGTTCCTCGCCTGAGACCCCACTTCAAAATGACCCAAGGTACGTGTTCGTGATAAAATCTTATTGCATGATATTATGTGATATTGTGCTGATCCTGTTGAACCATTTGCTCTGTGATCGTGACTTGAGAAATTATAGCATTTGTATGTTTTCAGCCCATTCCATTAACCCTTTATTCCCATAGTTAATAATGTTAAAGCTTCTTCTTCTTTCCTGATGTACAGTCTTTCCAGCAACGATCAGATTTGTTGTCAAGGTCCTTGGGAACACCATGAATTCCCACAAGACCTTCATGGATCGTCTGACAATTTCACCAAAACTTCGTGAAGTGAAATCGGTGAAGGACAGTGATGTCATCATTGCTTTTGTCCCAATTGTGTCTCGAGCTGGTACAGACATTGAAGCTGCAATGCGCAAAATTACTCGTAAGTACAAACAACTCTCTCTTCCTGTGTTCTCAGTCAAACCACCTGTAGTTTACTGTAAGAAATTATTTTAAAATCTTAATTTATAATTAGTATGATTTGAGTAATAAATGCATAATTGAATAATATAAGTAGTAAAGTCTCATTGTTATGATTATAATTATTATGATTATTATTATTATGATTATTATTGTTATTACATTTAAAAGCACCAGTCTCAAAAAGCCTCTCATAAGGATAACCGGAAGTGGGTGTGGTTTACACTGGAAGGTTGTTGCTGGGTTTTATTCACCACGTATGGAGGTTAGGACGGGGGCATGTGCAGATAAGAACTTTATTAGACGAGAGATAGACAGAAAAATCCAAATGGTTGAACTCAGGCAATAAAGGGGCGGAGACATGACATAAACCATAACAAAACAAATGTAAATCAATAATGTTAACCACTATGCCCCCGAAACATTGCACAAAATCACAAATTATAACAGAACATATTATACACATATATTCAATATTTTATATATTTTAAACATAACTTTTATTAAACTTTCGATCTTCTATCAAATATGACTGAGCAAGTAAGCAAACTCTTTATCTTTTTCCCAAATCCCGAAGCTGTTATTTAGTGCACGGTTGGCAACAATGGCCATCCATTTCATCAGATTTACTTAGCTTTTGTTTCTTGTTTTCTACAAAGATCAGAAACGTTTTTGCTGGACACGCTATCCGAATCTACTATAAAGCTAGCACACATTCTCGTATAGTGAAATGTTCCGAAAAGATTTGCTTGTAATAAAGATGAAGAACAATCATATAAGAATCATGAACGAATGTTTTTACGATATTTGTAAAATAAATTAAATGATTATTTTTGGAGACCCAGCAGCGATATCCTGCTATGTGTACAGCACACAGATATGCGTTTTTTTTTTATACAGAAACATAGTTTAATTCTGGACCTCAGTAAGGCGGGTTAAAAACAAAGTCCTCTTTGTATCATGTTAATAAACTTCTATATCCTATTTACATTTATATTTATGGCATTTAGCAGTAGCTCTTATCCAGGTAGACTTACAGAACTGCTTTTGAGTCTCAATCAAATACATCCTCATGCTAGTTCTGGTACACTAGTGTAAAACCCTGTTGGGGAGCTTAGTGCAATATTAAATAATAATAATAATAATAATAATAATAATAATAATAGTAATAAAATAAATAAATAAACAAATAAATAAATACATAAATAATAATAATAATAATAGGGGTGCACGGTAGCTTAGTGGTTAGCACGTTTGCCTCACACCTCCAGGGTCCGGGGTTTGAGTCCCACCTTGACTATGTGTGTGTGGAGTTTGCATGTTCTCCCCGTGTGTCGGGGGTTTCCTCCAGGTACTCCGGTTTCCTCCCCCAGTCCAAACACATGCATGGTAGTCTGATGGGCGTGTCTAAAGTGTCCGTAGTGTATGAATGGGTGTGTGAGTGTGTATGTGATTGTGCCCTGCGATGGACTGGCACTCTGTCCAGGGTGTACCCCGCCTTGTGCCCCATGCTCCCTGGGATAGGCTCCAGGTTCCCCGTGACCCTGATAACGGAGTAAGCGGTAGAGGATGGATAATAATAATAATAATAATAATAATAATAATACTTGTGCATTCATGTATTATAAGTATAATTCACCTGACCAACTGAGTATTAATCTCCTTAAACATTCAGAAGCCATCACTGGGTTCAGACGTACACTCTTTAGTCTCATACACACCTCTCCTATTACTGCCACTGCACTTACTGAATCAGTTCTACTAGTAAACATTTAAATCACCTGGAATAACCCTCACACAAGTGGTAAAAAAATTAACTCTTAAATCTCTCTCTCTCCCTCTTGCTCTCTCTCTCTATCTCTCTCTCCCCCTCTCTCTCTCTCTCTCTCGCTCTCTTTCTTTCTCTCAGAGGATAAGCCTGTTGTTCTCGTGGTGCTCCACCACACATTCGATCATAATTACCTCGCTCCAGACAGCAGACTCTGTGTAAATAGCGACAGAGTGTTTGCTGTAGATTGTCTCTATCATGAAGACCAAGGTCTGCTGAAATGCCAGCGCAATGACAACGCAATCAAAGCCGTGAAGAATCACCTGAGATGTGACGACACCATTCAGGACGACTCCATATCTGATTGCTGGTTGTGTGTTCTGGTAAGTAAAATAAAGCCTTTTAATATAGCCTTTACTTATATTGAATATTAGCATAAACTCCTCTGATCTGAAGATGCTGAAAAGCTTAGATACATTTTATAATATCTGACTGTTACAAAGCGCTGACACTGGAGACTCCTTCCAAGTCCACGTGAATGAGCTGACAAAACACCTTCTGACCTTTGGAATTGAGAATTCAGTGTATCAAACACACCTTGGTTTATTAGGACCCGTGTACTGTTAATTTGTGGGCTGAATATAATTTTTACAGAAAATCCTACCCGCTAACGCTAAGCTAGAAGACTTAAGGAAAGCAAGATTTAAGTCGCTACGCTAATGCTGAATGTCTGCATTATGAAAAAAGACTTAAATTAATTGTTATGTGTTCATTTAAATCTAATTGATAATAAAACTGTATTTTGTATAAAGGATTTTTTCAACCAAATGCAATGCAGAGAATAATTCTGGTGTGACATTCAAGGATTAGAATTTTTAATTTATTTCTTTATTTTTTTTTCCAGAAGGAACCAGCGAATCTCACGTGGATATTGATTGGTGTAATCATTTGCCTTCTGATCATCCTACTGATTGTAGTTATAATTAAGCTCAGTTAATTATTTCTTTCATTCAGGATTTAAAAATGGAATACAGAGTAACCGGGGGTTATGCTAGGGCTTGTGTCAGAGGTATATCTATAATATAATGACTATGAAGTACTTTTGATGAATAGTTTGGTGCTGCATGTGCTTTACACTGTGTGTTTGTCGGATTTAATATGAAACTATCTGTATATGTGCTATTATATGACAGACTATAGTAACAGATGAGATTAATTATCGTTCTCTTTCAGCTCGTGTTGAATTGAGCAGACGTGTTCAGTGTTTAATTGTAGCGTCCGTTTTCACGCCAAAAACAAAATGTTGCTCTGCACCTGCATCTGGGTTTTAATGATAATTAAATGTGACACGGTAATACTAACTGCCTGGGAGTTTTATTGTGACACCGGTAACCGCTTCATCCCTGGACTGCATGACACCTGGATACTGAATACTGGACAGTCATACACTATCTCACAAAAGTAAGTACACCCCTGACATGTGTGTAAATATGTGATGATATGTTTTCATGTACAACACTGAAGAAGTGACACTGTGCTACAATGTAAAGTAGTGAGTGTACAGCTTGTGTAACAGTGTCAATTTACTGTCCCCTCAAAATAACTCAACACACACACATTAATGTCTAAACCACCAGCAACAAAAGTGAGTACACCCCTAAGTGAAAATGTCCAAATTGGGCCCAAGGTGTCAATATTTTGTGTGGACACCATTATTTTCCAGCACTGCCTTAACCCTCTTGGGCATGGAGTTCACCAGAGCTTCACAGGTTCCACTGGAGTCCTCTTCCACTCCTCCATGATGACATCACGGAGCTGGTGGATGTTAGAGACCTTCCGTTTGAGGATGCCCCACAGATGCTCAATAGGGTTTAGGTCTGGAGACATGCTTGGCCAGTCCATCACCTTCACCCTCAGCTTCTTTAGCAAGGCGGTGGTGGTCTTGGAGGTGTGTTTGGGTTCGTTATCATGGAATGCTCTGCTTCAGTATGTCACAGTACATGTTGGCCGAATATTTACAAAAATGTGATTGGTGTACTCACTTTTGTGATATACTGTATATATATGGTTCCACGCATAGATATACAAACTAGAGTCCTAAATAGGGGACAAAGTGCACACTACTCCAGAAGACTTGTGCTGCTTTTTTTTTTTTTTTGCTTGGTCATTTACCCTTAACAAGCTGCATTTTGTCATATATCAAGGAGGGAATTCTGCACCTCATTTCCCAGCAGCCACTGCACCATACCACATCATTGTCACATGACCACCTGCACCTGTATCACATTTTTTGTTTACATTTACATTTACATTTATTCATTTAGCAGACGCTTTTATCCAAAGCGACTTACAGATGAGACACACTCACACACCAATGGTAGCAGAGCTGCATGCAAGGTGCTAGCTTGCCATCGGGGGCAATTTAGGGTTCAGTGTCTTGCCCAAGGACACTTCGGCATGGGATCACCCGGGCCGGGATTCAAACCGCCAACCCTACGATTAGTGGATTAGTGGACAACCCGCTCTACCGACTGAGCCACAGCTGCCTTTTGCAGACAAAAAGACTTTTTTGTCTTTTTGTTTTTTTGTCTGTTTGTTTATTAAATGTTTGAAATCTGTGCTTGCATCCGTAATTACTTTGTTTACATACTTGACATAATTATTAATCATTATTAGAAACTCCTATATTAATATTATTAGAAGCTCATATTAATCATTATTAGAAGCTCATATATTAATATTATTAGAAGCTAATATACGCATGAATTGTTTTCATATCTGTTTCATATTTTAATCTGAATGTTGTTTTAAAATGAGTAAAGAGCAGAACAAGTCTTCTGGAGTGGTGTGCACTTTGTAGTGTGCACTCTGTATCTAGGGCTCTAGCGTGCATATCCATGAGTGAAACTGGGAAGCCCTTTTAACTGTCTACCTTATTATAAGACAATATTTAGGGCTCACGCTGTTGTTTAGCATTAACTCACGGATTATTGGAATCGTTCCCGGACATGTCTTCTTTGTCAGACTTTAAAAAAGCAAAGCATTTGAGAAAATGTCCGGGATTTGGCTTTAGTTTCATTATAATGTGCTTATGGTCTAATACCACATCCTGTGTGCGCATATTTGCATTGCTTTAACCCCACTCTGTAATTCCCACCTTCTCACACAACAATGGGTTGATTATAAAAGGCTTGTAGCAACTATTGGCCAAATTCCTGCCTCTCAACCATTAGCCTTCTCTCAGCGAAGGTGAAGCTCTGTTTTGTACAGCATCAAACAGTTGCTTGACAATAGCAGCAAATGAATCTGAGTCGAAAACAATGCCCATGACCATGTAAGGTCACGATTCATTTCATGTTATCACATTGCTTTTTATTAAATGGTCATTCAAATGGCAGAAGGTACACTCGTGACATCTAATATTTTATTTTATTTCATGGACATGCAAAAGGATGTAGGAAAATGCATTGGCAGTGTGTACATATATATCTATCTCTATCTCTATCTCTACGAGTGGCCAGCGCAGACCACGACGATCTGCCCAGGTCTATATATATATATATATATATATATATATATATATATATATATATATATATATGTGATGCTAATATTGTGTCTGTTCCAATGTATTGAAGTCTTCATTCATAGTAAAGTGTTATTGAAGCTTTTAACTTTAACCCGGCTAATTATCACAGGCATGACTACAACACAAAACACTACAATACCCACTCCAATACCCGCGCCGATTCCCACAGCAATACCCACACCAATACAAACACCAATACCCAGAATAATGCCCAGACCAAGCAATATCCAGCTACATTTTTGACGCACCTGCAAAAAAAAAAGATTAAAAAAATAAGACCAAATATGTCTCAGATAAATTATTCTCTGAGGAAATATTTCCTGTATAAAACACACGGCACATGTAAAATACAGTGAAATGATCATTTTAAACCACAGTCCTTTCTGACCAGAAGGTGGCAGTAGAGCCGGTGTGTTTTCTGTTCAGCATACTGCAATTGACTAAGCAAGGACATTTAATACAAGGTTCAGGTGTTCAGGTGTATTGAGAGATGGACTGGGAGTCCTTGTTTGGTGAGTCCACGATCCTGACACATTAGCATAGCAAAAAATCATGTTCAGTAATGTCAACAGTGGAAAATGTTATGAGCGATAAAGATGCTCATTGCATTTTAAAACTGCTAAAGATTTTATAGTGCAACTTGGAGACCTGATGGACATGGAGATGTTTTAGCTCTGACGTTCCAGCTGATGGGTACTTAACACCTGGTTCATGTGTGCTAAGAGCTGGGGGAGAGTAAACATGTGGATTGGGAGTGCTGAGTTCGGTAAACCCTGCTTCAGTCTGCTAACTAAAACACACATTAGCTCCGTAAACGTGACATTATAACTGTACACGTTTTATACATATCCAACTCATAACCACATAAACCTGAGCTAACTAACTGAGTATCATTATTTTCAGGTGAAGTTTAATTGTTTAATGAGGGAGGGTGTGGCTTAATGTGATTAACACTCTATATAAGGTGTGGTTAATTATTAGGTAACTTTGCTATCTCAGGAAAATGTGCATTAAAAGAGATTTAACTCTTTTAAGAGAAGTGAAAAATTGTTAAGTGTTTATTAGAGGGATACAGCACAGTGCAGATAGTAAATCTATTGAGGCATGACCACTGGATAATCAGGGTCAACTTAACAGGGTCACACACACACACACACACACACACACACACACACATGTGCGGAGAAGAAAAGGTTCAAGTTGACTGCAAAAGACTTCAGAAGAATGAAACTCGAAGTTGTACAGTGTAGTGTGTATTTTGACCAAATTTGGAGTGAGGAAGATGTTGTGATGAACGTTCTACTGTATCTGTTAAGCTACATTATTTTTCTTTCTTTCTCCTGCCAAGCAAATAAAGTAATGTACAATATCAATAAGGGCAATATTAAAATGATATATTTTCCTTACCACAACACAGCTTGTACAACTGGAGTCATCCTCAAAGTGGTCGTCGCATCTCAGGTGATCCTTCACTGCTCTGATTGCGTCGTCGTTGCGCAGGCATTTCAGCAGACCTTGGTCTTCATGATAGAGACAATCTACAGCAAACACTCTGTCACTGGGTACACAGAGTCTGCTGTCTGGAGCGAGGTAATCCTGATCGAATGTGTGGTGGAGTACCACGACAACAACAGGCTTACCCTCTGAGAGAGAGAGAGAGAGAGAGAGAGAGAGAGAGAGAGAAAGAGAGAGAGAGGGAGAGGAGAGAGAGAGAGAGAGAGAGAGAGGTGTGTATGAGAGTAAAGAGTGTACGTCTGAACCCAGTGATGGCTTCTGAATGTTCGGTTTAGGAAAAGATAAATAGTTTGCTAACTTGTTTAGCCTACTCAGCTATGTTTGATAGAAGATGGAAATTTTAATAAAAGTTATGTTTAAAATATTGGACCGACAGCCGGAGCACGAGACTCAAATCGCTCCCCGCGACTGCCGCAGTGACGCTCCGAGTCAGCACCACCAATGTTTTGGACAGCCAGCAAAGCATATGGCGGCGGGGCGGGGCCGCCGACACACACACGGCCGTTGATTGGTGCACGGCACGGGAGAATTCCACCATCCAGACGAGGGGAGAGTATAAAAGAGAGAGACCCGCACCACGTCAAAGCCCCGGCGCGACCCCAGCGATCCCGCAGGCGCACGCACGCACACACGAACGAATGTTCCGAATAAAGATCCTCCACGGCAACACTAAACCGGCCTCCCGTGTGTGTGCTCCGCCCACCGCTGGCTAGTTTCCATACAATATATAAAATATTGAATATATATGTGTATAATATGTTCTGTTATAATTTGTGATTTTGTTAACATTATTGATTTACATTTTTTTTAATTCAAAGAAACCAAAAATGTCAGAATTTCCCCTCAAGCAAAGCTCGTGTGTTTTGTTATAGTTTATGTCATGTCTCCGCCCCTTTATTGCCTCTGTTCAACCATTTGGATTTTTCTGCCTATCTCTCGTCTAATAAAGTTCTTATCTGCACATGCCCCCGTCCTAACCTCCATACGTGGTGAATAAAACCCAGCAACAACCTTCCAGTGTAAACCACACCCACTTCCGGTTATCCTTATGAGAGGCTTTTTGAGGCTGGTGTAATAATAATAATAATAATAATAATAATAATAATAATAATACTTATAATACTTTACTACTTATATTATTCAATTATGCATTTATTACTCAAATCATACTAATTATAAATGAAGATTTTAAAATAATTTCTTACAGTAAACTACAGGTGGTTTGACTGAGAACACAGGAAGAGAGAGTTGTTTGTACTTACGAGTAATTTTGCGCATTGCAGCTTCAATGTCTGTACCAGCTCGAGACACAATTGGGACAAAAGCAATGATGACATCACTGTCTGTCACCGAATTCACTTCACGAAGTGTTGGTGAAATTGTCAGACGATCCATGAAGGTCTTGTGGGAATTCATGGTGTTCCCAAGGACCATGACAAAATATCTGATCGTTGCTGGAAAGACTGTACATCAGGAAAGAAGAAGAAGCTTTAACATTATTAACTATGGGAATAAAGGGTTAATGGAATGGGCTGAAAACATACAAATGCTATAATTTCTCAAGTCACGATCACAGAGCAAATGGTTCAACAGGATCAGCACAATATCACATAATATCATGCAATAAGATTTTATCACGAACACGTACCTTGGGTCATTTTGAAGTGGGGTCTCAGGCGAGGAACACGCTCTGGAGTGAATTCGTTGGAGGACAGAGTGCAAGAGACAGGTTGTTTTCTAGCTCTGGTACATTTACTTTCACTTTTAGGGCTCAGGGAGCATTTCTGGGAAACCATTAACAAATGAAGTCTATAAATACACCAGAGCACGAGAGCAGAGAATGTGTACAGTGTAAACATGAATGTGTAAGGCATAAACCCGACTGTGGAGTGTGCTTTGGAGTTACTCGTCACCCTGAAGTTGATTAATATTCTCTTTTAGTTGATCATTGTATATTTTATACAGTAAAATATAAAATAATGCACGTTATACATGCAACAGCGGTATCTTGTGTTTTGTCAGCGAGCCTTTAAAAGTTAACGAGTGTCAGGGTGAAGGTCAACTCAGTACCAGATTCGTTCTTCATTCCTGTAGAGTTTTGAACACTGGCTCCAGTGACCTCACGACTCAGAAGTGTGTGTCTTTATCTACATGTGTGTGTATTTAACAGGGAGCAGATGTTTTGTTCTTTCTGAACCTTCTTGTTTTTCAGGATTCCTCCTGATTACACGCCTTGTTTGGTTGTCCACGTTTCAGCTTCTAAACAAAGGCACACTGCCATCCAAGTCTACTTTTATATCCTGATATCCTTTGGTGTGATTATGGATTATAATGTAGTATAAACCCTAATAAAGTCACTCAGTACTTGTGTTAAACTGTTTCTGTCCCAGCAGCCTTCATTATGCGCACACTCACACATTCACTCATACACTACGGACACTTTTGGACATGCCAATCAGCCTACCATGCATGTCGTTGGACTGGGGGAGGAAACCCCTACAGCACGGGGAGAACATGCTCTACACACACACACACAGGGCCACGGTGGGACTCGAACCCCTGACCCTGGAGGTGTGAGGAGGACGTACTAACCACTAAGCCACTTTCAGAGACCTTATATGGTGTTTCTCCTCCTACAGTGGTGTGAAAAAGTGCTTGCCCCCTTCCTCATTTCCTGTTCCTTTGCATGCAAAGGAACAGGAAATGAGAAAGGGGGCAAGCACTTTTTCACACCACTGTAGATGCTTGATCACTCTTTTAGAAGATATCCTCTCCTGAAGAATACACGAATGTTCAGTCGATCCGTCATAAATGCAGGAACGTGTCGAATTCATACACACACGTGTTGATTTGCGGGTGTTCTCTCCGTCCTAGACGACTTGTTCAGTGTGTTTGGTCACATATCTACTTTACTTACTCATCTCTTCATTCAGACAGCAGAGCAACTGAAAAGATTGGTCATATCTCTCATTATGGACCATTTTAAATATTAATTCAGTAAAATATCTACATGTTTGTGTAGTAAAATTTTCTTTTTCTCAACAGCGTACAGATGCTGATGTGGTTATGTTATTTGTTGCTAGTTTAGAGATACTGGTCTTGACATGATAAAATTAAACAGATGTTAAATATCTTGATTTTGTTTTCCTGGTAAGGTCACATGATCAGAAACATGTCAACTGTGCTGTGTTGGTGGTGTGTAGCCTGGGTGTAGACACTCGGATCTGCACGCTTGGGTACGGTGTGTTCAGGATTCCTCCTGATTACGCGCCTTGACAATTGTCCACACATTCTCGTTCCTTTTGTCGTTTTACTGAGCATCTAACTTCTTCTGGAGACTGTCACGTTTGCTTCTTCTT
>JAFFST010055497.1:14702-39894 GCA_022414735.1 Noturus placidus
CCATAACCATCACCATCACTGAGCACAGCCAATATATATATATATATATATATATATATATATATATATTAGTATATTGACGGGGAAAAAAATAAGAATCACCTGTTGTTATGCAGTGGATGAGTCCTTTCAGCACTAAAATAGGGAGATAAACAGAAGAAATGACAGATTAAGTATAAAATAAAGATTTGGTGTCTTGCTGTTGTAAGAAAATAAGCCAACAACAGGGTGGTGTGATGTGGCTCAATGTAAAGTGGATTTACCGTTACCAATCCAAAGTTGAGTATTTTCCAATCACAAAATGTCCTGAAGTGTTTTATTCCTCTTATATCACAGCAACATGGCAACAGTTACAATGTTTATCTTAGTAATGAACATGCCATATTTGTTCCATTCATAGTTATGTTTAATATTGTGTGACCACAAGTCAATTCTTGTTGTCACTAACATTGTAACAACTAAAAGTAGTTGTTCCCCTTCACAGCATCTGTTTTTTTCACACCTGTGGTTACAAAAATGTACAGGCAAAAACTGTTGTCATGTTACATTGAAACTTCAAAGGACAATCTGTATTACTCTACATTTCTTTCTAGTGGAATAAAGGCTTTCCCACGATGGAAAACGTACTGAATATTACAAAGCACTGACACTCAAGACTCCATAAATGTTCCATAAACGATAAATAAATGCTCCAAAAATGTTAAATAATTGTCATCTTAAAGAAAACATCACCATATCAACCATTATGAAACTGTCAGTTAAACGACATGGTTATGTCTGCTATACAAGTCCCTGTACAAGTCACTTTAGAAAGACACGATAAAGTATGACAACATTAATATAAACATGTGCTTTGTCTTGCAACCAGCACTCAACAGCGTGGTGGTATTATATGAACTGTTATCTGGTATCACACTCTATATGCTATATTAATCTCAAATAGATTTATTCAAAGCGGCATCTGCTCTGAGCTGATGGACACAGTGTCATGTCTCTATCAGTATAAATGTCGCTGGATTTCCTGTCTGCTCGGCACAGTCTCCTGCCAGACGCTAAGACCTGCAGAGTGTTATAGTATATCTGCAAGAGCAACTTTCTTCACTTTGCAAGTGTTTGTTTGTATCACCAAACAAATGTTAAATAAACTATAAACTGTAAAATTCCAAATAAATACTGACTAGTAATGGATTAGCATGCAGTTGGTGATTTAATACAGTGACTATTTTTGTGACGTACCATAAAAAAATGCAGAATTCAGTTTTCACACTAAATTGAGCATCCTGAACTACAGATAAATAATCACACAGAAGCTGATGAGAGGACTCTTAGCCTGTTAATTAGAAACTTAATTCACTACCAATCACTTTAATGAAGATAAACAGAGAACATTTACTCACAGAGAAACACACAGAGTGGACGGAGCTCCATCCTGTCACACTGATGACTGACTGAATGAGAGGTGTCTGTGTTTAAGCCTCAACACTTTCTGTGTTTCCGAAGACCAATCAGAGAGAGAGAGAGAGAGAGAGAGAGAGAGAGAGAGAGAGAGAGAGCAAGTGGTGAAGCACTGTACTGGTTAAAATAAACAAATAAATAAATATGCATATAACCATTTTTTCATCACACTGAGTGTTTTAGCTAGCATTTGGCAGTATTGAGGCCTTTCAGGAAATAAAACATGGTTATCTCCACGTATTTTTCTGTAAACTAATTGGTCTTGCCTCCGTTCAATGAATATTACAGCACAGCCATCTTGACATAGTGACAAACTTATACAAGTGAAGAATTATTCAGGGCTAAAGAAAAAAAATGTTCGGGGATACAGCCTTAAGTATTAGTTGAGATGTGCACATTTTTTTGCAAACAAAATACAAGTTAAAATATATGTTTTTATATCTTTTTAACCCCCCTAAATGATATATATTTTTCCTTTTTAATATTGTTTCTTTCTATATAACATTAAAGTTGGAAATAGATCTAGCATGATTTATCTTCGGTTAATTTTTGTTTAGATCACAAAAACCTGCAATTTTAAGAGGGGTGTGTAAACTATTTCCTTTCTAGTGGGAGTCTTAAAATAATATGTATGAAAGGGGAAGTACAGAGAGAGAGAGAGAGAGAGAGCTGTTGTGGTTTCTGTATGAGGTGGTGAAAAGTTTCTATGCTGCTGAAACTAATGACCAGCATGTAGGCAGTCAGTGAATGCGGGGTACTTTTATTTCCTTTAATATAAGGTGTAAACAGATCATAATTTTGTTTCTGTTAGAGCTGTTGTGCAACACCTCCACCCTGTTTACACTGCAATAACGCAACATTTCTCACATTCCTCCACACTGTATTCTTGTTTTTACAAACTCTTTTTTTTTTCTCATGGTCCATCACAAATTTTACTGACAGTCACTTTACTAATTTGCAACTTAAAATCTCATCTTTATTTATTGTACTTCTGTGTTTATTGTACTGCTGCAACAGAACAATTTCCTCAGGGATAAAAAAAAGTACTTAATGTGAATATGTGTAATGTGCAAAGCTGACGAGACAGATCACAAGTGAGTAACCTCAGCATGTACTTCATTAAGGCCAAACCAATCATCTTCATCATACTGCAGTTCCAAGCAGAGGTCAAAGTTCAGGAAGGGAATATCAAAGTATGTGTTATTTCCATTCTGAGTTCTCTGTATGTAGACGCATTTATTGGCAGTACAAAGTAATGTGTTCCAAGATGTGATAAGATGCTGTATAGGCTGCAGTGACATCTAACATATTCCTCTTTCATTCTTAGCTCAGTTCATTGAGTGCTGTTAGTTTTTGCCACAGAAACTAGAGTGGGAACATGCAGGTGTGACTGTTTTAATTTTGGCTTCATTGAGAATGTGAATGACATCATTTCCTCATTGCTCAAAGGTTAAAGACACACAGCTGAATTAGAATAGAATTCAAACCACAATAATGTGTCATGTCTTAACTGCTATTAATTGAAAGCATGTTCGTATACAGGGTTTAAAAAATACAGAGGTCCAAAAACTAAGTTTGCTAGAGGGGTTGGGGGCCAAAAATACTGATTTCCATGATCGATATACAGTGCATCTGGAAAGTATTCACAGCACTTCACTTTTCCCACACTTTGTTATGTTCCAGTCTTATTCCAAAATGGATTAAATTCATTATTTTCCTCAAACAATAACCCATAATGACAAAATAAAAGAAGCTTGTTTGAAAATTTGCAAATTTATTAAAAATAAAAAATAAAAAAGCACATGTACATAAGTATTCACAGCCTTTGCCATGACACTCAAAATTAAGCTCAGGTGCATCCTGTTTCCACAGATCATCCTTTAGATGTTTCTAAAACTCAATGCACCTGTGGTAAATTAAGTTGATTGGACATGATTTGGAAAGGCACACACCTGTCTATATAAGGTCCCACAGATAACAATGCAAGTCAGAGCACAAACCAAGCCATGAAGTTCAAGGAACTGTCTGTAGAACTCCGAGACAGGATTGTATCGAGGCACAGATCTGGGGAAGGGTACAGAAACATTTATGCAGCATTAATGGTCCCAATGAGCACAGTGGCCTCCATCATCCATAAATGGAAGAAGTTTAGAACCACCAGGACTCTTCCTAGAGCTGGCCACCGGGCCAAACTGAGCGATCGGAGGAGAAGGTCCTTAGTCAGGGAGGTGACCAAAAACCCGCTGGTCACTCTGACAGAGCTCCATTGTGTTTCTGGGGAGAGAGGAGAACCTTCCAGAAGAACAACCATTTCTGCAGCACTCCACCAATCAGGCCTGTATGGTAGAGTGGCCAGACGGAAGCCATTCCTCAGTAAGAGGCACATGACCGCCCACCTGGAGTTTGCCAAAAGGCACCTGAAGGACTCTCAGACCAAAGATTGAACTCTTTGGCCGCAATGTCAACCGTCATGTCTGGAGGAAACCAGGAACCACTCATCACCTGACCAATACCATCCCTACTGTGAAGCATGGTGGTGGAGGCATCATGCTGTGGGGATGTTTTTGAGCAGCAGGAACTTGGAGTCTAGTCAAGATCGAGGGAAAGATGAATGCAGCAAGATACAGACATCCTTGATGAAAACCTGCTCCAGAGTGCTCTGGACCTCAGACTGGGGTGAAGGTTCATCTTCCAACAGGACAATGACCCTAAGCACAAAGCCAAGATAACACAGGAGTGGCTACAGGACAACTCTGTGAATGTCCTTGAGTGGCTCAGCCAGAACCCAGACTTGAACCTGATTGAACATCTCTGGAGAGACCTGAAAATGGCTGTGCATCGACGCTCCCCATCCAACCTGATGGAGCTTGAGAGGTCCTGCAAAGAAGAATGGGAGAAACTGCCCAAAAATAGGTGTGCCAAGCTTGTAGCATCATACTCAAAAAGACCTGAGGCTGCAATTGGTGCCAAAGGTGCTTCAACAAAGTATTGAGCAAAGGCTGTAACTACTTATGTACATGTGCTTTTTTGTTTTTTATATTTAATAAATTTGCAAAGATTTCAAACAAACGTCTTTCACATTGTCATTATGGGGTGTAGTTTGTAGAATTTTGAGGAAAATAATGAATTTAATACATTTTAGAATAAGACTAACATAACAAAATGTTGAAAAAGTGAAGCGCTGTGAAAACTTTCCAGATGCACTCTTTGTGCATTTTAAGCCGTTGGATAATAATAGCTTTAAAACCATGTCAGTGGGCATGTCAGTGTAGAAATGTGTCTCTTCGACTGAGATCAGCTCTATCACCTCTCATATCAGCCTGGTCTACTCCACAAATTCTCTGCATGGTCTGTGTGGTCTGTCTGAGTCATTTCCTTTTGTGTCGCCTGTGCTCTTTCTCTCAGCCTTTAGTTCTGTATCTCTCTGCCCTTCATTACCTGCTCCATGTTTCTCATCTCTTCTTGTCTCTCTGCCTTCAACATTACATTTTTCTCTCATCTTGCTTCCCTTCCCAAAGCTGTGTTTTAACTGATGCAGTCTTTTCCTTTTTGTTTTTGTCAGTAAAGATAGTAAATACGGGGTGAATTGATACTTAATTGCATTTTTTTTTTGCCTAGTTAATTCACTAATGATGGACGGCCACTGTTTAACGAAGCGTGACCACGATTAGGAGCTATTTGTCAGATGATGTCTGACTGGGTGGCGATGAATCATGGCACTGAACTAAACCAGATGACTAATAAAATTCTCTAGTTACTTCAGAGGATTAAGGTGCCTTCCCTGCCTAGTTTGTTGACATAGTCCAGCACTGTAGAGCACAAAGCTCCACAATGGTCGTCAAGTCAAGTAAGTAGTCACCTGAGAAGGTTGGTTATCTTTGAAGCACCAAAGTGTTATTAGGCAATCATTTTATGACTTTTAATATACACCGCAGTAAAAAATACAGAGCTCTGGACCTTGGTGACCTCAATGATGGATACAGCCAGGGATGTAGCACGAGCAATCGTTTCGTTACATTTATCGAGTTATAACAGTCCTCTTTATTGCGTATCTGCGGTGCCCGCTTGCTTCACAGTAATTAAGAGCCTCATTGTAGCCCACATGGATAGGAAGAGACCAATCACAGTATGTTACGTGATGTACGGGGCAGGTTAATGTTAATACCATTATAAATGTACACTGAAGTTTATTCTCTGATACAGATAACATTACTGGGACTTTGTTGATAATAGGCAACACGTTTACTTACAAATAAAATCAAATAATTCAATAAGTTTTTCAGTGTATGCTGAAGGATTTATTTTATGTTATGAATACCACAGTTTGTATTTCTCAACTTATTTTATTAGTTAAGCACGGAAATAAAAAAATAAGTGGTAATAATATTATTCATATTACGCATCAGTGCTTATATTATTATTATTATTATATCAATTTTTCTTATTAGACAGACTCGAACCATTCCCAAAATAAATTGACCCTAAAAGTGGAACTGTGAGCAATCTTGAGCATTACATTTGGACTTAAGGAACAAGAATGTGCAAAATGTTAATGATGTTTTTGTTCCAAGGAGCTAGTACCATCCTGAACCAAATAAATATTGTAGTTTCCATAAACAGCTGCATAACGGTCATGGCACACAACAACTTATAATAAACAAAGATGGTTGTCATAGTTAAACTAAGTTTGAAAAAAAAAAAAAATGTATTTTTTAAACTAATGGCAATAACGATGCATAGAAATAAATCTTTTTTTTTTTTTTTTTTAGGAAAATTAAAAACAGTCAAGCAATTAACTTTGCACTTAGACTACTTGAGGTGATCCAGGGTTACATTTTTTGAAAGATTCATCAATAATTTTGAAATTACAACCCTTATTCCAAAAACTCTGCCTCTCTAAGATACTCTTTTTATACCCAATTATAATACTGACCTGTTGCCAATTAACCTAATTAGTTGAAAGGTGTTCCTTTAGTTGTTTTTTAGTAACACTTACTTCTCCAGCCTTTTATTGCCCCGTCCCAACGTTTTTGAGACGTTCTGCGGCCATCAAAATCAAAACTACCGTATTTTTTTTTCTTTTCATTAAAACTACACATTTCCTCACTTTAAACATTCGATAGGTTTTCTTTGTTCTATTGTGAGTAACATGGGTTTTATAAGCTTTGCAAATTATTGCATTCTGTTTTTATTTACAATGCGTCCGAACTTTTTTGGAATTGGGGTTGTAGATTAAACAGGCTAATAACCATTATAACTCAATAATCATCATTTTGATAATGGTGGGTAACGAGTTCTACCACTAACAATAATAATAAATAAATAAATAAATCTCCTACATGTGGTGGCTTCTCTATGGCATCTTCAGTATCTACAATCAACACAGACTAAGAAGCCTTTCTGTACATGCACAAACGATGCCATAGCAGGTTTTCCATTGTTCCAAGACTGTTTATATTGCCTACTCCTAACTAGCACGTTGTAGTAATAGTAAATATAATTACAGTAATTGATACATTGTACAAATACGGAAATCTCAAACACGTCGAGCTCTTTATATACCCATAAACAAAGATTTATTTTTTTTTTAAAACTGCTTTTGCCTTTTAGAATAGAATAGAGGAAACAGTCATTTTCATAACAAGTATTTATTTCAAAAGAACAATTTATAAAATTCTCTCTGCTCAAACCTTAAAAACCCGCACTTAGATAATAATGTGCATTTCTGGTCAGTTGTGCGATGTCGGTTACATACAGCAGCATGGTTTTGTAGTTACAGCCAGCTTTTTTTTTTTCTAAAATAGAAAATAAACCCTTTACTTTTAAATGGTGTTTTGCAGTCTTGTCGGAATTTCATGGTAGGAATGCAAGGCACTTTTGGTACGAACTATCCTGAAACAACTATAACTGGATTTTCAACATTACAAAACCGTACATCATAAAACCAACACTGACCTACAGGGGAAACGGTGTGTAAGGAAACTCTTAGCTAGTAACGGTTTTACTTGAGTGTATTAGCAATAATAAAGTCACATGGTCCCTGACACCATCTGATTTCTTGCATCTCATGTCAATGAAGAGATCCTGCATGTGTAAAAGTACATTTCTATATTCGCAGCTATACCGAGCTCAGCTCCACGTCAATTCTCTGCTTGCACATTATTTTTTTCCTCGTTTCTTCCTCCTGGGTTTCCTCTTCCGCGCTCTTTTCTGCTGCTCTTCGTCAGACCCGGACTCGCAACTCTCCATGTCGGCATCAGCAGTAGAGCGCATTTTTCTTTGCCTTCTAGGCTGATCTTCATTCCTTACGGGTCTACCGATCTGTTTGTTCTCCTCCGCTGGCACACAGCTAGAGTCCATGCCATGTTGTCTCTGCCGATGGTTCTTCAGGCTGATGTTGTGATTAAAAGTCTCTCCACAATGCTCACACAGGAAGGGTTTCTCCCCTGTGTGGAGACGCATGTGGGACTTCAAGTGTCCGTCCTGGCTGAAGGAACGCTCGCACACCTCACAATTGTAAGGTTTCTCCCCCGAGTGGATGCGCACATGTCTCTCATAACTC
Organism: Noturus placidus; assembly: GCA_022414735.1. Classification (NCBI taxonomy): domain Eukaryota; kingdom Metazoa; phylum Chordata; class Actinopteri; order Siluriformes; family Ictaluridae; genus Noturus; species Noturus placidus. Next base: position 22,720 of record JAFFST010055497.1, read on the forward strand.
TGAAGCCTCGTAAATTTCCTATTACACGTGCTGCAGATGTATTTCTTTTTACCTCGGTGGATGTTTAAATGCTTATTGCGTGTCACGAAATCTTGAAACTTTTCTGGACAGTCCGGACACGTATAGAGCAGCCCGTCTTCTTTGTGACTCTGCTCATGCTCTAGCTTGGACTGTTTTGTATCGAACACCATCATGCAGTACTTGCAGGCGTGCTGGTAGTCTCCGTGCAAGCGGCGGTAGTGCACTTTTTGTCCAATTTCTGTGAAGAAGCGCTTGTGACACACGTCACAGGAAAACGGTTTGACCTTGTACTCGCACACATGGCCCTTCTTGTTGGGATCCGTTTCCACCCTGATTGTTTTATTACAGTCCTGACAGATCTTGCGTTCATAAAGGTTTTCCGTGCCACAATGCTCAGCCATGGCATGCAGATGAAAACTCTGGATGTCACTAAAATGAACGGTGTAGTCCTTTAAACTGAGGATCTCGACACTCTCGCCAGAGACACACTCCGCACAGCAATAGATCTTCTCATGACGCTGTATTGAGCATACCACTTTAGCTACAGCTTCACAGTCTATACACCAAATTACTGGCTTAATAGTGTTCTGAAATGGTTTCTTGGTAAACTCCTCATCAGACGTTTCTTCATCACAGCTCTCCAAGGCCTCGTCCGAGGAGCTCGGAAGGTACTCGTCTGAATCCTCTTCCGGTCTCTTTTGAGAGAATTTGTCACTCGCTTTCTCACTGAGCTCTGCACTGCTGTCCTCATCTGCACTCACATTGGCATTGTCAAAACCCTCTCCACGTCTGTTTTGAGAGGACGTGTCACTTTCTTTCTCAACAAGCTCGTCACCACTGTATTCATCAATAAACAGTTCCTCGTCAGCTGTTAACGTTTCAGAAGATTCCGGGTAAGTTGTGTTAGCAGGCTTATCGCTCATCAGTGCAAGATTTGCACCCTCTGCCTCATCATTGTCCTCATGCGTTTCCATCAGGAGACTCAGCTCCTCCTCCCTCACAGTCTCGTCACGCTCCTCTCTCACCGAGATGGAATCCTCAGCAGCCCGAATGTTGTCCTCATTCGTGGGATTTGGTGACTCATCAGTCAGGTGTTCCTGGTCTACAGTTACAGGTATGCTTTCGGATGACGTCCCGTGAGAATCACTACATGGTGAACGCTCAGTCACCTGAGGAGACGAGAATTTAAAATACAGGCTAGGAATTACCAACTTATATACAGAGAACTATATCCTGATTCAACAAATGAAGCACTTGCAGAAATCAAGATCAGTGCTTTAGTGGTCAGTGAAGTCAAACATGGAACAAAAGTGATTTCTATTGCATGTTTTTAGATTAAGCATTAACGTGCTTAAAGACTTGTCCTGAAATACACACCTTGTTGTTTTGACTATCAGCTGCCTGAGAGGTCCACACTCTGTAGTTACAGCAGATCAGGCACTCTTGTCTGAAAGTGAGATCCTCACCGCGGCCTTTCCCTCGGATCCGGCACTCACTGGAGCAGTCCATGCAGCGGAACATCAGATGCACAAACCCCTCCTTGGTCAAGTTTATATACCTGGTTCGACAACATATACAATATATGATTTAGTGAGTTATGCTGTTATTAACTATAAAAAAAAAGTGAAATTATGGACATGGATGTTATGGAATTAAAACAAGCAATCATGCACGTCTTATTAACCATGCTCAACAATACTGTCGATAACAGTCCTCTAAAACAGGCAACATCTTAACTCTCCCATGCGAATGTAAGCTTTCATCGCATTTTGCTTTTTACGGCGAACAAGAGAGTTCGGCCGCGTCCCAATCCACATAGTTTCCTACTATAGGCCTGTAGTGGAGAAAAATACATGCATCTCTGCTGCTATATAGACAGTACGTACGCGGTTTGAGACGCAGCCCAACGCTTCAAGCAGTTGTTAGCATGTACAGCATGACAAATAATTAACTGCACTTAAAGCGTTCGTGAAAAAATAAAATAAAAAAACATCCAAAACTGTATACGGTACCATAACGAAGACGAACTGTATGTTCATATGTGAAATTCTGGAGGGACGTCGGACGGCGTGGTGACGTAATGATGCAGGCTCTTAATCTGATTATGCTCTAGGGCATGTAAAACAGGTACTGACAGGAGTATTCTAAAAGCGACTCATGTAAACACCTTAATCAGATTATCTTAATCAGAGTAAGGTCAATAATTAGATTACTGCTGTCCATGTAAATGTAGTCACTGTCCTTATTCACTTTCTAATCATTAGCCTTGAAATTATTTGTAATGTTTTAGATGTGACATCTTTGTGGAACTATTTAATCCCCCCCCCCCTAATTTCTTTCTTTCAACCAAAAAATAAAAAAAAAAATATATAAAATAGACAAGAGAAATTGGGAAAGGGAGAGGGGCTTCCACATTCAGTTAATGTCATGGCGTTCAAAACACCTTGGCAACTGATAAGCATTCCCGATCCGTATGTCAATCATCTTGTCTGCCGTTTTTAACTGGGGGAAAAGAAGAACTTCCCTATGCATATCTTTGAGGGATATCTACTACCATCATACTCCAATTTCAAAAATTGCTTGCCATGTTGTGGTTGTAACTGCAGTTTTGTGTCTTGCTAGTGTGAATATCTATAATTAATCATCCTATTGTGTTTAATGTTAGAATTGAAAAAAAAAAAAAAAAAAAAAAAAAAAAAAAACATTTTGCACTTTACAGTGAATTCCACTAAATGCTTAAAAGCTGTCCCTTCAGTTTCAGTTGAATCAATGTATTTAATCTCCTCACTCCTACACAACAAGAAAACAAAAATACTAATATCAAAATGACATAACATGTATTTAGCATATGTTTGTGTGACGTAAAACAAAAAGGACATACTCGGATAAGTTTGTGTGCGCACCTGCACTGAATGGCCTCCTTTGCACATCTGGGGAAAAAAAAACAAAAAAACAAACAGAAAATCTAGGTTACCTTTAAAACACAAAGTGAGGGACAGTAGGTCATCCCTCCTACCAAGGTAGGTAGGGCAAATGTTTCTGTTGTGCCACTTTAACACAAAGCCAAGGCTTCAGCATCTAAATCATTAAATGACATGCCGTCCCCTCTGAAAGTATTGGAACAGCGAGGCCAATTCTATTGTTTTCGCTGTATTTTAAAAAGGCATACGAGTTTGAAATCAGATGATCAATATGAGAACACAGATCAGAATTTCAGCTTTCATTTCCTCATATTTACATACAGATGTGTTAAACAACTTAGAACAAGGCACCTTTTGTTTGAACCCACCCATTTTTTTTCATGCGATCAAAAATATTGAACATGTGGTGTGTCTTGCTGCTAGGTTTGCCCTGTTAAACTGATTGTTTAAAGAACTAATAGGTCTGAATGTCTACACTCTTGATTCTGAGTGACTATGAAGGCTGCATTTGTTGTTAAAAAGAATAAACCAACATGAGAGGGCAGCAAACCATTTTGAAGCTGAGGAAAGAAGGAAAACCAATCAGAGCCATTGTACAAACATTGGTCATAGCCAATACAACAATTTGGAATGTCCTGAAAAAGAAAGAAACCACTGGTGTACTAACAATCAGACAGGTCAGCCAAGGAAACAACAGCAGCTGATGACATCAACATTGAGATAGCTGTGAAGAAAACCCTCAAAACAACAGTTAGTGACATCAACAACTTCCACAGGGAAGGTGTGAAGGTATCCCAATCCACCATTAGAAGAAAACTGAGAGCAGAAATATTGAGGCCATACCACAAGATGCAACCACTCAAGCATTAACAATCTAGAACAAATCTTAAACTCTACCAAAGTGATTGAAAGACCAAAGTGTGGAGAAAGAAAGGATCCCCTCATGATCCAAAACATACGAGCTCATCTGTGAAACATGGTGGAGGTAGTGTCATGGTATGGACTTCAATAAATATTAGTGATCTCCAGAATTGTGAAGTAACTCATGATGGGAGTAGCAGAATGAACTCAGAAGTCTACAGAAACAACCTGTCTAACAATATACAGAGAAATGCATCCAATCTAACTGGAGGAACTTTATCATGCAGCAAGACAATGATCCAAAACACACTTCCAACACTACAGAGGACTTAACCAGGGGGAGAAGTGGAAGGTTTTAAACTGGCCAAGTCAATCACCAGACCTTAACCCAAATGAGCATGCACTGAACCTCCTGAAGAGGACACTGAAGGGAGAAACCCCTCTGAAACAAAACCACTAAAAGAAGCCACCGTACAAGTCTGGAAAAGCAAGAAAGAAAAATGCAACAGTTTGGTGAGGTCAGTGGGTCATCGGCTTGATTCACTTATTGTAGGCAAGGGATACGCAACCAAATATTAAGTGTCATATACGTTGAGACGATCAGTACCATTACTTTGCTCGCCTAAAAATTGGGTGGTCTGCAACAAAAGGTGCCATGTTCCAAGTTGTTTAACACATCTAGATGTAAATATCAGGACATAAAAGCTGAAATTCTGATCTATTCTCTCATTCATCTATTAATCTCAAACCAAAATGTATTCAGTGTATAGCAAAATCAGTAAATTGGCCTTACCGTCCCAATACTTTCGAAGGGCACAGTACATGAATATAGTAAATAAAAAAAAATAAAAAAACAAAAGGATGGAATTTTCATTCTCCTCATAAAGGATGTAAACAACTTTTCTGAAGAAAAATTCACAAAACACCTCACCTCTTCTGTTCCAGCTGACAGCTTCTCGTGAACCTGCGATCTGTGTATTCGTCATGCTTTTTGTTAACACCTAGAAAGTGAAAATCGTAGCATCAAAGCGGGTCAAACGGAACCCAAAGGGAAATGACCATAATCAATCTTTTTTTTTTAAACCAGCAAACTAGTAGCTGGAAGGAAACTTTCTAATAACTAATCTATATCCTCAAAGCCCAGCGGACTCCAAGGGCGTAATGGACATTGGGGGGGGTCCAAGCGCTAACCACCCCCCCCCCCCCCCCCCGCGCAGCCAAACTTCCAAAATTTGATACTGTACTTGTTTTGTATATGTAGACCATAGGTTTAGGATTACAGTTACGGTTTGAAATCACGTGGTTTCTGAGTGATAGAAGCTCCCACAACATGGGGAAACTGATCAAATACATCACCGAACTTCCCGAACAAACGTGAATATATTAAAAAAAGAATATAAATAAATAAATAGATAAATAATTAAATAGAATAGATGAAGAAAAGACAGATCCGTTGGCAGGGAAATTTAATACGGAACATATAGAAAATATTTTCTCCTGTATATTGGTAGATTGCAGATTGGTATTTCCTCAACATTGGGGGAGTCACGACCCCCCCAAAGAGTGCGTGGTTACGCCCCTGGCAGACTCCCTGCATCACTGACTCTTTCAATTTTAAATTAATTTAACCAGCTGTACGTTTCATCAACAGCTACTCAGTGAGCCCGTTCCAAACCAGCAAGTTAAATAAAATCTGTACAGAAGGTAAATGAAATGCACGGGTTAACACCAAAACAACTGGAGCATTATGAATGGATTACATTTTCTGGTTAACTTTAAATCTCTAGTCTTTTGTTTGCGGTGCTTAATCTAGTTTGTTGGTGAAATATATTGTTTAGCCTTTATTACAAAAAAATGTTATGGTGATGATGCCAATTTGAGGCAGCTTGTAAAGTGTAGGGCATCAAAATGACCAATTTTTTTTTTTTTTTTACACTTTGGATTTTAAAAACACTTAAATGACAGAACAAAGAACACACTTCTTTATGGATTTAGAAGATAGTGAAGGCAGATCTAGTATAGCTTCAGGATTAGACATGACCGGTGCAACGTAATTTAGGATCAAAACGATTAAACAAATGCAAATAAAGCAGAGCACATCAAGAATGTGAGGCATGCTAAAAGACTACAGTGACAACAAAAGAAAATGTATTAGCTACCTCCAGCACAGATTTTTTTTTTTCTCCACATACAAAGATGGGCTGCTAGAACATGTACCAAGATTACATGATTTGGAAAGACAGTAGCCTAGCAGGCTACTATATTTATCTACAATTTGTCCACCTCTACACACATAACAGCATATACCAACTCTATCTCCACTGGTGCTGAGGCTGCGTCATCTTGTGGTAACTTTCCGTCGTCCCAAGCACTGTAAATACACAGAAACAATTTTAGAAAGATTTAAGCTTATTATGCAAACTGTATCAAGTAGAATTGCTCCAATCTATTTGGATTCAAATAATACAATGTCTGCTTTACTGATTTACACAAAAACTATGCTACGTTAGAATCTTTTTAGTAATATTTATTAAGACCACCAAGAGCTTCTATTTTCTGCTGTTTCTTACATTTACATTTATTCATTTAGCAGACGCTTTCATCCAAAGCGACTTACAAATGAGACACACACACACACACACACAGCAATGGTAGCAGAGCAGCATGCAAGGTGCTAGCTTGCCATCGGGGGCAACTTAGGGTTCAGTGTCTTGCCCAAGGACACTTCGGCATGGGATCACCTGGGCCGGGATTCGAACCGCCAACCCCACGATTAGTGGATTAGTGGACAACCCGCTCTACCGACTGAGCCACAGCTTGCCATCGGGGGCAACTTAGGGTTCAGTGTCTTGCCCAAGGACACTTCGGCATGGGATCACCCGGGCCGGGATTCGAACCGCCAACCCTACGATTAGTGGATTAGTGGACTACCCGCTCTACCGACTGATCCACAGCCGTCCACTCATAAATTAACCCAACTAACCGGCACTAGTAATACATTAGTTACATTAGATTTATCCATATATTACAGTAATCAGTTTGTACATTAACCAATTGTATCAATACTTCATAGAATATAAAAAGGATTACACCCATTTGCTTTGTACCATGCAGTCACAAACCTAAATCTGCAAGAATGAACATTTCACCATGGTGGCCTGTCATTGCGAAAACATTTTAACAACTCAAACACAACAACCAGAAAAGTAGCAGTAGTAATAATAATAATAATAATAATAATAATAATAACCCAAGAGGAAAACCAAACCACGACATCGAAACCAAAACCGTAATCTCAAAAGCATGTCAGCATGACCAAAAACATAATTTGGGGGGCGGGGGAGGTTGCAGTACAATGATTGAAATGTTACAGCAAAACCAAAAGCCTCACAAAAACAGCAAAACTAAATCCACATTAACGTTGAGTCACAACAGTAAGTTATTGAACATCACATGCTCGTTGCTGATTGGCTGCTGTGCATTGCAGTCTGAGAGTCGACAGCATACAGACAACTGGAGGATGTTTTTCAAATTGATCTACTGATGTTTTTCATGCTTATTTTTTAATCAAGGACATTCATATGAGGTTATTTTAAAAGATGCGGTCACTGTTGCAAAATCTTCACAAAGGAAGCTCGGTTATTCAGTAAAAAGATTATTTCTAACAATAAGAAAAGCAACTTGGCAGATAAATTGTATTTGCTAGGTTAACAACTAGTGTTCAGATTGGAAAAAGTGCAACTTGTGATGTGACGTTCAATAAGGGCCTTCAGATTGCACGGTTGTGTTTTCTGATTTACTGCTGCGTTTGTTTGGTTTGTGTTTTGCACTTACAGGCCACCGTAGTTCCCAGAGTAACAATTCTCCTTCAGTTTAATCCCCACTGAGACACCACTGTAAATAGCCTGCTTAATAAAATATTAAAACAGTTAGCAAAGGTTATTCTTTTGATCAAAACAAAATCTGAGACAGCGTTTTAGGATTACCTTCCTGAAGCTTCATCCGTTGATGTCCAATCCGCTCTTGCTGCAGCTGGCAAGGACGTTACGTTTGAAAAGCTGTAAAAGCAACAAGAGAATTTTCACTGGGGCAGTTAAATGTGTTAAAGGTCAGATGTCTACATGAACACTGACGAGCTTTATGTCTCTCCTCTCTGCACGCTCACTTATAAGCACAGCCTTTATTCATCTTCAGTTGTATCCTGGTCACAGGTTACAAGGGGGTTTTTACCCCCCAGAAAATAATCACCGGTCAACCATTAACAAAGCAAGCTTGAGTCTTTCAGGTATCTCTAGTGCTGAAAAGCCACACCAGTGTTCACTCGTCTTCGCTCTTGCTTGGTCAAATTCCTTTCTGTACGCATTGTTTTCGTCTGTAGTCTCCATTCTCTTTGAGTGTTTTGTAGTATAAGCCATTGTCAGTAACGGTCGAAGCGGAAGTTTTGGTCGAATCCCAGTTTGTTGTGGCATTGCTTCAATAGGGTGTATTATTAATCTGATGTCTCAGTTCATCTCCTATTCATTTATAGTCTAAAATGAGCCTGTATATATGCAAAATGACTGACAGGAAAGGCATATTGCACTTGTTTTCCATCCTGACATTTACCATCTTCCTTGGTCTACTGTATGTTTTACATATATAAACTTCCCATTTTGTTTATACTTGCACCAAATTTTAGACACAGCTCACTGGGAACAACCAACATCTTTTGCCACACTCAGATTTCCTTCATGAAGGAGTTTTCTATTGTGTTCCATTGTTTCAAATGAAAACTATTTTGTTGGGGCATCAAGGTCTTTATGGGTTAACTGCAGTCTAATTTGCATTTTTAGACTTGTGTTGGTAATTTTTTTAGAAATGAAAATTACAAGGTGATTACATAATTGTTTTTAAATGCTTGATTTGGAAAAAATATGCCATTAATTAAATAATTTCATTCAATTTGTTTGAGGTATGTTTTATGAAGCGAGAATGTTCAGCAATTAAACAAAAATTATTTTGTTTCATATCTGTGATTTGTTTATTTGCTACGAAGTAAAAATAGCCAGGTGAACATCCTCGAAGTGTGGTAATTTCCATATTTTTTGCAAGGGATATTATACTTCAGCTTAACCATAAAAACCTGATCACCATCACTGCAACTGTTGTCTGAACAAATTAGGTAGCATCTCTGGGGGAAAATAAATAAATAAATAAATAAATGACAGCCCTTCTTGAAAATAGAAAATTAAAATTCTCACTGCGTGTGCAATCAAACACACCAGCGCTAAAGACAAGCGAGCGAAATGACCAAGTTAACTTTTTTCAGTCTTTTAAAGACAAAACCCAGCTCCCAGTGTGCACATTAATATCAGTCACCGCGGACAATGTGCCCGCAAAGATGTCTGCGACCACACTGAGCTCCTACACACTGATGTGAGATGGTTTAGTAGGGCTAAATTCCTGCAGAGATCTGTCCAGAGATAAGGGAGTTTCTTTTTGCTGTTAAACATGTAAAATACTCCGAACTCAATGATGATCAGTGGCATTTTTAACCGATCTGACCAACATGTTAAATGAGCCTAATTTGCAGCTGCAAGGAAAAGACATAACCGTGGTCAATAAGATCATCTCAGTTAATGCATTTAAACTTCCAAAACCACGCGTCAGAGCTGGAGACGCAGCGGAAGGCTTGTGCGCAGTTTAACATTGCACTGCACGGAGCAGGTTGACAGATTGTCGGTCAGAGTTTGACAAATGCTTTCAAGACTTTGCTTTACTGGAGCCAATCGCTACTATTATTTATGCGAGTCAGCCTTTTCCCACATGAAGATTATTAAGCCCAAATACCGTTCCACAATGACTGATCATCATTTGGAGGCCTGCTGGAGGCTGGTAGTGTGTAATAAGGGCTCATGCAGTTATGCAAGGTACATGCACACATTGTATATACAGTGGTCTGCAAAAGTTTGGGCAACCTTGTTTATTTCAATGATTTTCCTTCATAAATCGTTAGTTCTTAAAGAGAGCTGTCCATGCTCGGAAACCATCAAACCTGAATGAATTAGAGGTGTTTTGTAGAGAGGAATGGTCCAAAATACCTCCAACCAGAATCCAGACTCTCATAGGAAGCTATAGGAAGCGTTTAGAAGCTGTTATTTCTGCAAAAGGGGGATCTACTAAATATTGAGTTATTTTTTTTGATTGTGGTGCCCAAATTTATGCACATGCCTAATTTTGTTTAAAGAATTATTGCACACTTCCTGTAAATGGTATAAAGTTCGTTTCACTTCTCAAATATCACTGTGTTTGTCTCCTATATGATATATTTAACTGATTTTTTTAATCCTAAGAACCAACGATTTATGAAGGAAAATCATTGAAACAAACAAGGTTGCCCAAACTTTTGCAGACCACTGTGTATATGTATATATATATATATGAACTATACTCATATTATTGTTAGTAGATCTCCTTGGCTGGTCATGTTACAAAGTAGCTTGCAAGACAAAATAAATAAATAAATAATAATAAAAAAAAAAAACACCAGTGTGGGCACCCCTGTCATACAGTATACTTCATACATGTATTTATTTATTATTATTTTTTAAATGCACTTGATATGGCATTACTGAAGGAATGTAGCAAAGCCAGGGGGTAATATCACGGTTGTGTGTTATGTACTGTAAGGTTTTCAGCTTGTCTTGAATAGCTTTGGAAGGTGTGTAAACAAACAAGGAGTTTCGTTTTAGCGCTATACACCGTACAGCGCATGCGCAATATCCCTCCTTCTGCGCGCGATAGCTCCTACGGCTGCGCATGCGCAATATCCCTCCTACTGAGCGCGCGATGTCTCTTAAGGCTGCGCATGCGCAATATCCGGACTTCTGCGCGCTACTTCCGTGCGCTGTTCGAAGCATCTGGATCATCCAAAGCATTGCTTTACCAAGTAAATACCAAGTGATAAAGGTGGCTCGAGTGGATTAATGACGTAAAGTCGGCCCTTCAAACTGTGCAACAGTTACACAGGTAGTCGTGTCCATACCTGTCCAAGAGGAACGTTGCCAATTCCGCGTCTAACTTCATCCTCTTCTTCAGTAATAACTCTCGCCATCTTGGGAAAGCGCCTCCAATGTTGATTCTGGTTTTACTGCGCTTCTGGTCGTGAAGACGTTTGGAAGCACAGCGTGGTTTCTTGCCTTCAGAACAATAATCTCCCAGCGTTGGACCCTTCGTGGATTCCGCCATGTTTACCTGTCCTTTTAAGATGTGAAGCCCAGACTCCATGCTCACTGATTTCAAAATAAAAGTCTTTGATGTCACGTGGTCGCCTTCTAATGGACTGCAGTGTGGATACATACTTCGGTTCAGCTCAATAGGAGTTAATAATAATAATAATAATAATCATCAATTTGTATAGCGCTTTTTACAATGGTACATTGTACCAAAGCAGCTTTACAGAAATATCATTTTTACATTTACAAACGATTTACTAATGAGAGCACATTCACACACCAATGGTAGCAGAGCTGCATGCAAGGTGCTAGCTTACCATCGGGGGCAACTTAGGGTTCAGTGTCTTACCCAAGGACACTTCGGCATGGGATCACCCGGGCCGGGATTCGAACCACCAACCCTACGATTAGTGGATTAGTGGACAACCCGCTCTACCGACTGAGCCACAGCCGTCCACAAATAAATTAACCCAATTAACCGGCACTAGTAATACATTAGTTTTCCAGAATGATTTATCCATATATTACAGTAATCAGTTTGTACATTAACCAATTGTATCAGTACTTCATAGAATATAAAAAGGATTACACCCATTTGCTTTGTACCATGCAGGCACAAACCTAAATCTGCAAGAATGAACATTTCACCATGGTGGCCTGTCATTGCGAAAACATTTTAACAACTCAAACACAACAACCAGAAAAGTAGCAGTAGTAATAATAATAATAATAATAATAATAATAATAACCCAAGAGGAAAACCAAACCTGCAAGAGCAAATCCAAACCACGACATCGAAACCAAAACCGTAATCTCAAAAGCATGTCAGCATGACCAAAAACATAATTTGGGGGGCGGGGGAGGTTGCAGTACAATGATTGAAATGTTACAGCAAAACCAAATCAATTCAACTCACTACAGATACCCTAAGATGTCATGCATTCATATTATTTTAACTTCCTTCGTTCTTGTGATTTAAAATTAATTTTCTTGTGATATCAATGTAGCAAAACTGTTTTCTCGTGATCACCAGAATTTTTCCGGGAACTCAACATAACACTTTGTTTTTATTGTTCTGGAGTTAACAAAAGCTTAGTGCAATTCTGCAGGATCATGGATGAACAAATTCATTTTTAGTTTGATCAGGGACTCACTCACGCTGAAATAGCGTCTTGTCTGAAAGTGATCGCTGACTTTCACATGAGTGTCCGACGCTTGAGAAAGAGGCTGTCAGGTCTACAGCGAGATCAAGTCCATCTCTACAGCGAGATCAAGTCCATCTCTACAGCGAGATCAAGTCCATCTCTACAGCGAGATCAAGTCCATCTCTACAGCAGGAAATGACTACATTTATGATGGCGATGGAAACATCAGTCCCATACACAAGGCGTGAGATTTTCTTGACACAATTACATGTTTTCATGAGGGAGCCATTTTTATGATGTTGAGATCACAAGAAAATTAAAGTTGTGATCATGAGAAAAGAAGAAAAAAAATAAATAAAAACACATGGCCTCTTAGGGCTTCCATAACTCACTGAAATGAATTGGCATCTGTACCCAGGCAACAGGCCACACACACACACACACACACACACACACACACACACCCCATTGTGGGCATTCTGTCAAGACTGTGCTGTAAATAACTTACTGCTTTTGGTTAAATTTTACATACAAAATGTAAAAGTCTCCAAAACTCCTTCCTGATTACTTGTCCCTGTTTTGTTATATATTTATTTATTCATTCGATGGCAATTTGGTTATAAGAACTGTTTTGTTTTTAAACTTTGACGCAGTTGCTCCTCTGGGCCATTAGATGGCAGCAGTGCGCTGTAGTAGTGCTGATAAATCCCTCAAAGAAGAATAAAAAAACACAAACAAGTACTTTCCAGGCATTTCTAAAGTGTATTGCTGTTGTTATGTCAGCCAATGACAGCACAGCAATACCCTGAGCTCATTTTTTTTTTATTAAACACTTAAAAGTTTACGTTTAATTAATGCACGCGCTTTCTTTAGCTGGTTTCTATGGAGACCGGAACAGTACCGTGTTTATATGCGCTACTTTTCTCTGTTTACGGATATGACGTAGGCACGCAAGTTCCCGCGAAACCGACATGTCTAAAATATAAATAGTTCTAATAGGCTTCCCCTAGTGAATCAGAGTAAAATAAAAGACACGGGCTGGAAGATGGATTTATGATGTACTTACTCACTGTTTTATTGTTGCTTATTTTGAACAACAACAAAAAGAAGTTATATTATATTTCTAATTGTTCCAACATTGTTCCAACATAGGCGTGTATTAACCTCTATCTTTAGATTATCTTTCTATGAGTAGAGGTGAGTTTCTCTCTCTCATCGCTATCAGATATGCAAAACAAAAACCACACACAAGGTAAGAAGCCAGACTCCTACTGAGCCACTGCCATGTCCGACCTTTCCAGCAGAAAGAAGGCCATCTCTGCGTTAGTCCTCAGTCCCTTCAGATCTCGGAGTTGTCGCCACCGCTCAAAAGCCATGCCGATGTTTATTCTGGTTTTGGCACGCGCTCTGTCTCTTTTTGACTGCCAGCTCTCTGCAGTTCGTGGCTTCTTGGTTCTAACATCCGTTTCCCCAAATATCAGTGATGACTGTGGCTCAGAGCTCCCACGATTAAAAGCAGCCATTTACACAACTGTTCTAAGTACACGCTATAAACACGCCACCATCCACAACCCACGCATGCGCAACATAGCAGCCGGCTCTTCTCTTGTATGTTTACGGACGTGACGTATTCATGCAGAGACGAATGACGTCACACTAACGTTTCTCGCCGTGAAATCGAGAGGGTACAAATGGGCGGGACTTTAGCTCCAAGCGGGATGGACCTTTAGCTCCCAGTGGGATGTACAAACCTCCAGAGGACTTGTAGTGTCTTAAACCGGTGGTTTTCAAAGTGGGTGCCGCCAGGGGGCGCCAAGGGGGCCTTAACAATTTGATGTGAAAAATAAATTCTTACTCTCAAACACACACACACACACACACACACACACACACACACTCAATTCCTAATGTAATGTAAAGATGTAAGATGCAATTATTAATAAAAAGGGGGATATATTCAAAAGTCTGTATTTTTAATGTGTTTTAAAGACATCTTTCAAAAGGGGGGCCTCGGCCATATGTTAATGCCATTTGGGGGGCCTTACCCTGGAAAAGTTTGGGAACCACTGTCTTAAGCTGTTGAGTTTTTTATTTTTTTTATTCTTTTTCTTCCAGAGACAATGTGGCGGCTTGACAGAATTAAACGGTTTTTACATCTTCAATATTGACACTCTGAATTCCCAGATTGTGTAGAATCAACAAAAGGAAGTATATTTTATTTGTTAACTGGCTTTTTTTTTTAATCTGTTTTATAATGTGCTTGCTGTGTTTCCACCAGGTTTCACTGTTAAAAGAAAACGAGGCGAGCTCCAGGGCATTTACACTAAAGCATTTTTGTGCAGTTTGTCATGCATGCAATCCAACTGTGCTAATGAGTATTGTCTTTATATGTGCAGAGAAAATGCATGGCACCTTGCATGGACTGTAAATATATGTAAAACGTAGTTTTTATTTCTGAGTATTATTTCTTGTATACATTTTGTAGTAGATTTTGTTCTGGAGCAATAGTTCACCTAAAAACAAAATCATTGATCAATAAAGAATTGCTGGTTATAATGTTGTTACACATTCACCTCATTAAGTGCAGTATATCTCACTTTAAGTTTTTTTTTTTCCATCTTGATACTGTTGCATTTAATTATATTCCATCCATCCATCCATCTTCAACCGCTTACTCCTTTTCAGGGTCACGGGGAATCTGGAGCCCATCCCAGGGAGCACCGGGCACAAGGCGGGGTACACCCTGGACAGGGTGCCAGTCCATCGCAGGGCACAAACACACTCACACACACAGTCATACACTACAGACTGGGGGATTAAACCGGAGTACCCGGAGGAAACCCCCGACACACAGGGAGAACATGCAAACTCCGCACACACATGGCCCTGGCGGGACTCGAACCCCGGATCCTGGAGGTGTGAGGCGGACGTGCTAACCACTATATAATATTAGATAAAATATATAAACTTCAACCTTCAAATAGAATGACAAAGCTGTAAGAAATTAAATTAGAACTACAAGAAAAAACTGTTAATATTTAGTTTTAAATCTGTGTTTTTCACTAGTGTCCCTACTTCCTGTCATCATTTATCCACGTACACCTCAGCGTTATTGGGGAGTTCCGCATACTTCACATCAACGACAAAGCTGTAAGAAATTAAATTAAAACTACAAGAAAAAGTGTTGATATTTATCTTTAAATCAGTGTTTTTGTCATCATTTATCACCTCGCACCTTTCAGGATTTCCGCATACTTGCTATCGCTTTTGGATTTTTGCCTAAATATCACCCACTTCTGAAATCCCGCATACTTCTGGCATAAGTACCTCCCATTTGGAGGTTTTTCGGCTGCAGTAATACATACTTGCAAATTAGGGTATGGAGTAAGGTAAGGAGACAGTTTTGAACACTGATTGTTTAAGTACTTGCTCAATAATTTATTTTTGTTCATATTTAACCAAAAAAGCTTTAAAGATAATTCAATCATAAACTGATTTTAATGGTTTGCGACATTGTGTTAAGAGTTTGCTGACTGTTCATGAGAGCTGAAAACATTGAAATAAGTGCTTGTAAGTGTTTAAGATTTCATATAGGTTTCATTTAGTCACTGATTAATAATATGATCACACTCATGTATATATGATTGCAAGACATGCTGTGATAAATGAAACCATAAATTATTGGCTCTAGAAGAATACATTAAGTCCGTTACCGCAAATCTGTGACCAGTTTAGTACAGGCTAAAATTTAGGTTTAGGTGGAGCATTGGGGCACGCCAACTGCGATTTTAGAGTCCAGGCTAACAACTTGGCTTTAGGTAGGTATACTTAGTCTGTAAATGCTAAAAGGAATTTCCATTTAGAACAATATAGTGTTGACCAGTGTAAATAGAATGAGTCTTAACCTCTACTTGTAATATTATTCAAGTTAAGAGGGATCCCATGGCATGATTATCCAAAGCTACTATTATAGAAAAGTAAAAGTGCTTAACCTGTACCTCTGTCTAATGACCAAGACAGTGGAATCCGAATGAACGAGCACAATCTAAGTAAAGGGTTAAATATGATATCAAATGTCGAGGTATATTTAATGATAAAGATTGGAATTTTAATATATCTTAGAATCATTCATAATCGGAGTCAGATAAAGTAAAAAATAGGTTCATATTTAAAGTTGACAAATTGTTGATTCAAAATGTGTATATATAACATAAAGGAAAGACAGCAACCACCCGTTGGTCCAACGACAACATCCTACAGAGTGGCAGAAGGCTTCTTATGAGATTTTCATTTATGCAATATATAAACATTTTCATACACATCTTACAATAAAATTTCTCAGCTACACAATAGAATTGAAGACTGATAAATAATTATTTATCATGTTCTTCATATTCGTACTAGTAAATAAATAAATAAATAAATAAAGCACAAATGAATCTGTTTTCCAAACCCTTTTATCAACACAATTAGGGATGTTTTCCTTAAATTATATTGTAATTATCAAAATATAAATAGCTGCTGTCACCCAGAAGAAAATAGAGTCAGAGTCAATTTAGAAGCCCCCCCCCCCCCTATTTTTTTTAATTTAGGAGTTTTTCATTGAGGGAATGCAGAGCAGAGTCAGATTGTGCATACTGGCGGATCATTCAGTTAAGACACACCCTTTATTTTGCACAACTAAGGCCCATACTCAGAACAGGAACAGGAAGTACACTCCTGTTTATGTGGTGGAGTTTCTGACATATGTGAAAGTGCTGTAGAAACTTGGAGGCCAATGCCAGTCCTGTCATTATCCCTCGTGATTGGCATTTATTAGTAGGACGTATACAGAAACGTCTTCATTTCATACTCTGCTCTAGGTAAAAAAACACCTCACTGAATGAATTACTGTAAAAACCTTAAATGATTTTATGATGTTTGGAGTTTGAAACATGGTAATGTGGACGCATTGCATTAAATAATGTGTCTTTTTATTTGTGCTGTCTGTTTTAATGGTCTTACAACTAGTAT
>JAFFST010055498.1:32123-42163 GCA_022414735.1 Noturus placidus
TATATATATATATATATTTGTATTCAAGCAAAATCTGTTCTCAAAAGTGGAATGTTAGTTGTGCCACCCATGTTACTATGACAACCATTAGTAGGAACAACTACTGGCAACTTTGTAGGACAGTGACTGGGGACACACAGCGCTATAAGCAATGTGTGTGTGTGTGTGTGTGTGTGTGTGTGTGTGTGTGTGTGTGTGTCTGTGTGTGTGTACCGTCTTTCTCATTTCAGAACAGCAGAAAAAAAATATTTGATTCATAAATCTCACTCCAGCCAGGAAGCCCAAGACGGCAACCCTGTTGTTGATAATTCATGAAATTTTCGTTCTTGGATTGAGCAGACACACGACCACACAATGGATCAATCATCCATTTTTTTTCACCGCTTTTCTAGCTCAATAATGACGTTACTCTGAAATCTGACCTCCCACTTCTGGGAATTAATCGTGCTAACTGCTGACTTAGTTGCTTTGCTCACCTCTAGCCATGCATGACCCTTTAGGTTTCAGTTAATCTAATCACTGAATTAAACATGTTAAATAATTAATTCACCTCTAAATACAAGTAGAGTCATTTGGATTCAAATGTGTTGAAGTAATTAACAGTTAATTGTAGTACAGTAATTAAGTGTACCAGTAATGTGCTAACTTCTGACATCCATGGACTTGTTGTGTTCATACATTGTTAGTCATGTGAAATCTTCTGTTGTATATTATTATTATTATTATTATTATTATTATTATTATTATTATTATTATTATTATTATTATTATTATTTATTTACTTATTTGAAAGGAAAAGTGTTTAGGTCTGGCTAGAAGACGGAGCTAGAACATGCTTGTCACGTACCTGGTGGCTCACTGGAAAGCAATCGCAGGAGAATGACTGATGACGTGTGGGCGCGTTGTGCAATAAGCGGGGTCGAGCTGTCAGGCGGGAGTCAGGCGATCGGGCGAACAAACCAAATGGGAGTAGACTGAGACGATAGTCGAGGTTGAGATGTCAGGCAGGAGTCAGGCGATCGGGCAAACAAACCAAACGGGGCTTAGACTGAGACGTAAACACGAGGTGGTAATCGAGGTCGGTACACACGGAAATCATACACGGAAAGTAGTGCTCGGTAATGCTAGGAATCACTCTCTAAGACTTATACTTCGTGTTTGAGTGCTGTGTACGTTTGGGCTTTATACTGACTGAATGATTGACAATAGGTGCGCACCCTTAGTATTCGGGAGACGAAGAGCGCATGCGCTCTGGCAGTGCATTTTGGAAAATGGAGTCCGACGCAGGCTGTGACGTTACAGAGCCCCCCCCCCCAAAGGGCTCACTCCGGGAGCCGGACGTTTCCTCGGCCTCCCTCGTGGCCGTGGTCTTGGGAGAGTTGGATGGGCCTGGTGGAAATCCCTGATCATCTGTGGGTTTAGGATGTCCCTCCGGGGAACCCAGCATTTTTCCTCCGGTCCGTATCCCTCCCAATCCACTAGATACTCCACTGTGCCCCTTCGTTGCCGTCAAGACCGGAGTATCTTTCGGACTTGGTATGCAGGCTGCCCGTCAATCTCTAGGGGGTTTTGAGGGGTGGTTGATGGCACTTCGGTGGATAGCGGCCTGCTCACCACTGGTTTGAGCTGGGATACATGGACTGAGGGGTTACAAGCAACTGTGCTGAGGCAGGGCCAATTGATACGTCACCTCGTTGATTTGCCTAAGGATCCTGAAAGGACCAGTGTACTTTGGTGCGAGCTTCCTTCCGCTCGGAGGCGCTTTCAGATTCCAGGTAGCCAACCATACTCGATCTCCTGGTACATAAGGAGGATTAGCACTGCGGCAACGATCTGCTTTACGCTTGTACATTGCAGAGGTGGCCTCCAGTCGACGATGGGTTTCCACCCAGACCTGGTCATTCTTCCGGAACCACTGGTCTGCGGCGGGAGATGTGGTAGGTTCAGCATTCCAGGGGAACATGGGAGGAGGTTGGTACCCCAACATGCACTGGAAAGGTGTAAGTCCTGTGGCTGAATGTTGGAGGGAGTTTTGGGCGTACTCAGCCCACGGCAGGAAGGTGCTCCATTCCTCAGGGTGATTGGAGCAGTATGAGCACAGGAATCGGATCAGCTCCTGATTCACTTGCTCCGCTTGTCCAATGCTCTACGGATGATGCCCGGAGGTGAGATTGGTAGTGACTTTCAACTTGGTCATGAACCCTGCCCAGACACCTGACGTAAATTGGGGTCCCCGGTCACACACGATCTCCTCGGGGATCCCAAAGTATCTGAAACATTCTAGAACAGGAGTTTGGCGGTGGTGAACGCAAAGGGAAGACCCGGCAACGGCAGGAAATGCATGGCCTTGGAAAAATGGTCCACTATGACACACACCACCGTGTGGTTCCGGGAAGGAGGTAAATTGGTGATAACGTCAATCGCCAAGTGGAACCAAGGCCATTCGTGTGTGGGCAGGGGCACTAGTTTCCCGGTAGGAAGTGAACGTGCAAACTTGTGTTGGGCGCACGTGGAACAGGAGGCTACTATTCTGGATACATCCCTTTCCAACCCCGGCCACCAGTACTTCACCTGTAGAAGAGAGCGGGTGCGGTGTACCCCAGGGTGACCCGTCCCAGGTACCGAGTGTGCCCAGATGATGAGGTCCTGTCGGTTTCTCTCGGGAATGAACAAGCGATCGTCGGAGCATTCCGGGGGTACCTGTGAGCGTGGGATATCCTCCAGTTGCTGATCTAGCTCCCACTCTAAGGTGTTACAGACGCGAGTGGGGTTGATGAGGTACTCCTCCCTCTGGGACCGTAACACCTGGCCATGACAAGAAAGGGCATCAGCTTTGATGTTCTTGGACCCGGGTCTGTAGGATAACAGAAAGTCAAATCGGTTAAAGAATAGGGCCCAGCGTGCTTGGTGAGGATTGAGCCTCTTTCTTGGTGGTCTGAATGTATTCAAGGTTCTTATGATCGGTAAAAATAACAAAAGGGTGAACCTTTCCCTCCAGCCAGCTCCTCCAGGTCTCCAAGGCCCACTTCACGGCCAGTAACTTTCGGTCTCCTACATGGTAATTTTGCTCTGGGGCCGAGAAGGTCCGGGAAAAATAGGTGATGGGGTGGAGTTTTGGCTTATCACCGAGTCGCTGAGATAACACGGCACCCACCCCCGTCTCTGAGGCATCCACTTTGACGACAAAAGGGATGGATGGGTCAGGGTGTTGGAGAATGGGGGTGGTGGTGAAGGCTAGCTTGAGGTTACTTGCAATGATACTGAAGTTTCGGATAAATCGCCTGTAAAAGTTGGCGAAGCCCAAGAAACCTTGTAGATCCTTGATGGAGCAAGGAGGCGGCCATTCGGTGACTGCCCTGACCTTCCCCTGGTCCATAGTGACCCCTGTGGCCCTATTACATATCCGAGAAATGATATCTGATTCTGGTGAAACTCACATTTCTCGGCTTTGACGAACAACTGATGCTCCAATAGACAGGCCAAGACGTGACGGACATGCTTCACATGTTCGTCTTGGGTGTGGGAGTACACTAGGATGTCATCGATGTACGCTATTACGTAGCATCCGAGCATGTCCCACAACACATCATTAATTAAGCACTGAAAGTCCGATGCCGGCTGTGACGTTACAATGCTGAATATGATGACGCAACAAAAGTGCACAGATATGCTAATGTCTGCTAGAATACACATGAAATATAACAGGATCTTGCATGATAAATAAATAAACAGTTTTACTGTCAAACAATTAATTAAATCATTAAATAAATAGCTAATCAATGAGTAAAATGAACAAACCAAGTAGATTGTATGCGTGTTTTATGAATGAATTTAACACCTGACTCGCTTGACCTGGTTTCCATTCACTGTTAGCCATGTTAGCATCAAACCTTCTTCATGCCCTCATTGATAATCCAAACTAAGGAGATCACGTTCAGCGTGGTCTACAGACGAGAAGTACATATCTCATATACGTTTTGACAAGACTGTAAATATTAAACGAGAGCAGTTGTACAGAGAGAAGAATCTGAGCGTAGATGAGTATAAGGAAGAGGAGATATGAGTGGTAAGTGTGTTCCGGCTTCGACAGTGTCTGGGCTGTCAGAATGCTCATGTGCAGGTGGCGTGAGTGCTGAATACAGCAGTGTTGTAAATGGATTAATATAAAAGTGACTGCAGGAGGTGGAACTGCTTGTTGTTTCTCTGTGTGTGGTCTGTACCATAACACGTACTGGAGAAGATCATTACCAAGCACTCAGGATGCTGTATCTGATTCCCTTCACACTGTTTAAGACTCGGTTATCAGATGCGGATCCGGAAATCTCGACTTGACCTGATTCAAACCTGAATTTTTTTTATTTAATATATATATATATATATATATATATATATATTATAGGGATTTGCGGATGCGGTGGATTGTATAAAGTGCCAAACAGGTAATAAACAGTAGGTAATAAACTGTTGCCATTTTCCCAAAAATGAGTCTCTGCTACCTCTGATGTTGTACTTGATTTTTTCCAGCTTCAAAAAGAACATTAGATCTTTAATCCAGACTGATGTAGAGGGGGGTTGCGGAGAGGTCCAAGACAACAATATTCTGCGCCGAGCAAGCAACGATGCAAAGGCCACAACACTAGTTTGTCTAAGGTTCAGAGGCTGACACTGAGATGAAACACCAAAGATGGCAATTAGAGGACATGCCTCCAAATTGATTCTAAGGATGTCGGACATAGTCCTAAAAAAGGAGTTCCAAAAGTTCTGTAGTTTGGGACAGAGTGCAAACATATGACTCAGGTTACACGGTGAGAGTTTACATTTCTCACACATGTCAGGAACATTGGGATATATTTTAGATAGTTTACTCCTAGAGAGGTGAGCTCTATGGACCACTTTAAATAGTATGAATCTAAGTCTAGCACAGGACGTGGTGGTCCGTATATTATCTAACACTCTGCCCCAGTAATCATCCTCAAGCTCCAGACCCAATTCCTCCTCCCAGCACTAATGGTTTTAACATGGTAAGAATTGTCTTGAGACCAAATCGTTGCATATATCTGTGAAATAATGCGCCTTTTACGAGGATTTAGCTTAGTGGATTTAACCTTAGTGGTTCCAAAGCACTTTACACTGGTTCTCATTCACCAATTCACACTCACACACACCAATGGTAGCAAAGCTGCCATGCAAGGTGCTAACTTGCCATCGGGAGCAACGTGGGGTTCCATATCCTGCCCAAGGACACTTCAGCATGTGGAGTCATGTAGCCCAGAAATCAAACCACCAACTCTAGAACAGTGGACAACCTGCTCTACCACCTGAGCCACAGCCGCCCAACAGTGAGAACAAGAACCATGAACATTAACATCCAGATGACAAGCAAGACTGTGGCATAAACGACACAACAGCAGCAAAAGGTGCTAATAAGGTTTCAACGAGAAGCAGGTGATCGAGGTTAGGATATGTGACGTGGTCATGTGACGTGCTGGGGCTGATGGGTAATGATGGGTAATGATTTTGGCATATATTTATATACATGACAACTATCTTTTGTCTATTTTATTATATTTATTTACATTTTACTTACATTACATTGTATTACATTACTTATATTACATACCACTACTACTAATAATAATAATAGTGCATTCACTTCACATATCTAGGGTTTGATTCCTGCCTCCGCTCTGTGTGTACGGAGTTTGCATGTTCTCTCCTTGCTTTAGGGGTTTCCTCCGAGTACTCCCGTTTCCTCCCCGAGTCCAAAGACATGCATGCTCGGCTAATTGGCATGTTCAAAGTGTCCTTAATGTATTAATGGGCTTGTCAATGTGTGTGTGATGGTACCCTGCACCCCAACCAGGGTGTCCCATGCTCCCTGGATCCAGGATTCCCTGAGACCCAGTAAGGATAAGCTGTACAGAAAATGGATGGATAATAATAATAATAATAATAATAATAATAATAATAATAATAATAATAATAATAATAATATACATTTCAGAATAGAAAACGTTTTTAGTGTTATCACAACGTCCCACTGCTTGCTTTGTTTTTGTTTTGTTGTTTTATTCTCCATGTGCTTTTGCTTGTCATGGCCATGTTCCTTTGTTTTGGTGTTTTGGTTCCAGTCCTGTCCCTGTTCTATCTCTGCTTTATTTCCCCAATGTGTGTTCAGCCCTTAATTCGCTTGATTATTTATACCCTGCTGTTTTCATTTCTCTTAGCAAAGTCGTGCTAACCATATTGTTTCATTCTCAAGTGTTTTTTTGTATTGTTTATTTCTGGATTTCCAACTACTGCCTGAGGATGAATTTTCCTTCTTTGATATTTCCTCTGACCACTGCATTCAATTATGGTACGAGTGATCTAAATAAAACACATTGAGATCACATGTGTGTCCTACCTTTGAACTCTGATGCTATGGACTAGCAGTGAAGCTGCAGCTTCCTAAGAGAGCACAATGAGGGGACTACACACAATTTCTCTATCTCTCTCTCACACACCCACACACACAATATGATCAATTACTAAATGATAAATCTCCAGACACTCCTCCAAACACTAATAGCGTGACAGAATTACATCCTGCTACTCCATTAAATCAAATGAATCCAGAACACTGCAGCGTTAAACAGAATTCATCACCTGCTTAACCTCACCTAATCACTGGCATGTAGCATTATTAACACTGTTGTCCTGCTGTTCTACACCCTGCATTCTCTTTCAATTTGCACCTGTAACAGAATCAAGCATGAAGGCACATATGACACTGAGCCAGGAGAGAGAAAACTCACTTCCATACTGATTCGTTCCAACTTAGCTAAGCATGAAAGGCAGTGGTCACCGACCCTCTTCCATGAGATCTACCTTCCTGCAAGTTTCATCTCCACAAAAAAGCTAACACAGCAGTTATTATTATTATTTTTTTTATTATTATCAAGAACTTCTTAAGACAATTATTAGATGGGTCAGGTGGGCACCATTATGGTTGGAGCTAAAGGTAGATCTCCAAGTACAGGGATGGTGCCCACTAATCTAGAAGATATTCTCAGATCACACACATCCTTGCGTGGAACCGCCACTGACACAGCTACATGTAAACTTATTTACTTACTTATTTACTTGTCCTGCAAAATTTCTTGTAGAGCCAAAATATTTGTGATAACACTATAAGTACCTGGTCATACTCTCTACAGACGGTATGATCCTTAATGTTTTGATCATTTCTAACGTGCCAACCGTCTTTAGAAGCCTTACCCAGAATGGAGCATAAGACAAGGCTTCAGAAGAACTCCTTGCACAAGCGTCATTTCAAGCCTTTTCAAGCCTGTTCTAACACTTACCCTAAGCCATGCATGACGTAAAAGAACACGTGATTCATCAGACCAAGCCATCTTCTTATTGCTCCATGGTCCAGTGCGACCTAAGGATGACCACTATAAGTACGTACAGTCCTCCGTTCTACCAATTGAGCTGTTAAAGGTATGTCAACAGTTATCTTTGATAAGTGAGCTAGCAAATGACACCAATTTTCCATTTGAATTTGCTCTTTCCAAGCAACGTGGCCTTTAAGGAAACACTAGACTATTGGTTTTGGACCAAGCCACCTTCGTATTGCTCCATGGTCCAGTGCTGACGCTCACGTGCCTTTTGTAGGAGCTTATGTGGTAGCTAGGGGCCAGCATAACCAGTGTAGAGGCCACCACTTTCTCGATATTTGTCCCTGGTTGTCTAGTGGTTAGGATTCGGTGCTCTCCCTGCCGCGGCCCGGGTTCGATTCCTGGTCAGGGAATTTTGTTTCACTCACCTCTGGCAAAATTAACATTAAAAAAATGCAAAGTGGCAAAGCCGTCATTCAAGTCAGCAAACTAAGGATGACCACTATAAATACCTCCAGTCCTCCGCTCAAACAGCTGAGCTATCGAAGGTAAGATAACAGTTATCTTTGATAAGTGAGCTAGCAAATGAGACCAAATTTCCATTCGAATTTGCTCTTTACAAGCAACGAGGCCTTCAAGTTCAGTGTCATATTCTCTTGGCCATCACAGGAATGGAGCATGAGACAAAGCTTAAGTGCAATTTCTTGGCTCATTTATGGTATGATCATTAATTTTGATCATTTCTAACGTGCCAACCGTCTTTAGAAGCCTTACCCAGAATGGAGCATAAGACAAGGCTTCAGAGTAACTCCTTGCACAAGTGTCATTTCAAGCCTTTTCAAGCCACCTTCTTATTGCTCCATGGTCCAGTGCGACCTAAGGATGACCACTATAAGTATGTACAGTTCTCCGCTCTACCAACTGAGCTATTAAAGGTATGTCAACCGTTATCTTTGATAAGTGAGCTAGCAAATGACACCAATTTTCCATTCGAATTTGCTCTTTCCAAGCAACACTGTATTTAAGGAAACACTAGACTATTTGTTATGAAAATAAAAATATAAAAATGTTTGTCCATCTTTATATTCTCATGTTTCGGCACCTCTTCAATACTTTTACCTCAACTAAGTAAATAGAGCATTGACAAGTTTACATGTACACATTTAGATGACTTCCGATACGTAAAAGCAATTTCCTAGGATGGAAGATTTGTTTCACACCAGCTTAATTGGTGAATGCCAAGGTTCTTTCTTGCTCATCTGAATAGAGTTTTCTCTGCATTACGACACAGGTTCATAGCAGGCTTCAACTTGCACAGGTAAAACCCCAGTGCAAGTTTTCCAGACTCATAATGTGTGATTTTTTTTTAATAAGTAAAACAGTTTTATTTATGTTTGTGCTGAAACTCAGCTAGGCTGGATCTCTCTCTGTGTCTCTCTCTGTGTCTCTCTCTGTGTCTCTCTCTGTGTCTCTCTCTGTGTCTCTCTCTGTGTCTCTCTCTGTGTCTCTCTCTCCACATATTTATACATACTTTCTAAGAGAAAAAAAGGTTCTGTAAAATGAACCTATGAACAAAATAAAAGGTCCTGATCCAGAATTGATGAGATGTAATGATCAGTATATTGAATAAATATCTAATATGTGATTGTGTTCTATGTGTGACCAACATGCTCGTGCCTAATGATGAATTTGTTGAGGTTTTTGGCACTGGAACAATAAACGCCGATGTAACTTAAGGTCAAAACGATGTTGTAGTGCCAGCGGGGATATTTAAAGCCCGTTTAATCGATCTCTTCTCGGCTTGTCAGGGATCAGCCAAGACTCTTCTACAATCCTTCCGAAGGTGACAGGGTGTTTTATTTTCTCTGAGATTTTAATGCACCAGGAGTCATTAGCAGTCATTAATAACACCATTAGTACACGGTTTTATTCCATCTTCTTTACTTGGCTCTGATCAGGATGTCTCAGGAAAATTGCTGGAAAATGTCCAGATGTAGGTTCTGTGCTCAGAGAAAGTGAAAGAGAGAGGAAATGACCAAACACTGGATTTAAAAAAAAAAAAAAAAAAAACTGCCTCAATTCTATTGACATGACACTGAATTTCTGAACAGTCTGTTTTGGGTAACTCTGTATTTACAGCTTGTTTAACTGAATTCACATTAATTTCATTTTGTGACTTCAGTATCCATGTTTGCAAGCGAATGTTCGGAATGTTCATGTCCCTTCTAACTGGCTAGTAATATTGTCACGGTCGCGTAAGGGGGTCGGATGCAATCGCTGGGTTTAAAGTTTTTATTGAGATCACACAACAACAAGACAAAGACACTATGATTGGTATTCCTAAACACGGTGGCATTAAACTAAACACTAAGACTAAACATGAAAACACGGGCATGAAACAAAACATCGAGAAACATAGAACAGGAGTCTAAACACACAATTAACGAAAGACAAAGACTAAGTGCCAAACCCAACTATATATACCCACCAGTGCTCATTAACCAAAACGTGAATCAGGTGCACAAAAACATGTGACTTGCAGTGGCTGATGGGAAATGGAGTCCAGAGTCCTTAGAACCGTGACAGAACCCCCCCCCCCCCCCCCCCCCCCCCCCCCCCCCCGGCCCCCCCCCCCCCCCCCCCCCCCCCCCCCCCCCC
>JAFFST010055498.1:43567-46067 GCA_022414735.1 Noturus placidus
GGACCGCCTGGGGGGGGGGTCCCGGTTTGGGCACTCCGGAGTAGTGCCCTTGGGGGGGGGTTCTGTCACGGTTCTAAGGACTCTGGACTCCATTTCCCATCAGCCACTGCAAGTCACATGTTTTTCTGCACCTGATTCACGTTTTGGTTAATGAGCACTGATGTGTATATATAGTTGGGTTTTGCACTTAGTCTTTGTCTTTCGTTAATTGTGTTTAGACCTCTGTTTCTGTGTGTAGACTCCTGTTTCTGTGTTCTTCGGTGTTTGTTTCATGCTCGTGTTTTCAAGTATTAGTCCTAGGGTTAGTTTCATGCTTCGGTGTTTAGATAGGTTAGTGGTTTTGTCTTTGTTTTGGTTCGTTGTACAATAAATATCTAAAAAATCCAGCGATTGCATCCGCCTCCTTTACGCGACCGTGACAAATATAAGGAATTTGAAGTAAACTTAATGTACACGCTTAAAAATATAGCAAATAAAATATACAAAAAAGAGCAAACAGCCTAATGCCATTGGAGAACCCTTGCAGAAAGAACCTTTTACTCTCAACTTCTTTTTTTCTAATAAAAAAGTTCTCTAATAAAAAAGTCAGTCAGTGCTTTAAGGAACCAAAGTAACATTCTTAAGGGTAATGCCAGAAGAACCTTGTTCCAGTCCTACAATATATATATATATATATATATATTTGTATTTTTCTTAATAAAGAAAAGCCTGCACTCGTGTCCGCAACAACATTATATCAGCAAATGTCTGTCATTCGATGCCATTGTTAAATGTGCCACATGAATAAAAATAAAATTGGGATTGAATGGACTCTGGACCTCCAGCGTACTTCCTTCCTGTCACTCAGGTGATGTCAGAGTGTTCAGTTAACCAGCAAGCAGAAGAGGAAGCGGGGAAAGGCGTTAGCCTTGTTTGACCTTCCAGCTGGAGCTCTTGGTTGTAATTACCTGTGAAGCAGAGCAAGGATGACAGGGTGTAAATACACACTGGAGGAAATCACACTGTCTCTGCTGGACACTGGCCAACACAGAGACGTGAACACACTGCCTAAGTGTGCCAGCATGACTGAGACAGGGTGAAGTAAAGATGCTGAGCATGGTGACACTGTTATACTGTGCAGAGCCATGGTCATGGAAAGATGTGGATTATACAACCATTGTATTATACTAGCTAAATTACATCTGGTATTCCTTTGTTACTATTTATTAATGTATGGCATTTACGTGTAAAAATAAGGGGCTGGAGTCAATGCAAATGGATTAATTTATTACCCCAATCATTATTGCACAAATAATTTTCACCATTTGAAGACAAAATAAAACAAAATTATGATTTATTAGGAGAGAAATCAAACGTAGGCACACTGGGTTGTTTTTAATACACTTTTGTTATAGATTTTAATTTTATGACTTCTACGTTATCTAGGCAGTACAAAAAAAAAAATACATTGCACAAACATATTTGGAGTTTTCTTCTTCTTCTTCTTCTTCTTCTTCTTCTTCTTCTCCTTCTTCCTCTTCTTCTCCTTCTTCTCCTTCTCCTTCTTCCTCTTCTTCTCCTTCTCCTTCTTCTTCTTCTCCTTCTCCTTCTTCCTCTTCTTCTCCTTCTCCTTCTTCTTCTCCTTCTCCCTCTTCCTCTTCTTCTTCTCCTTCTCCTTCATCTTCTTCTTCTCCTTCTTCCTCTTCTTCTTCTTCTTCTTCTTCTTCTTCTTCTTCTTTTCCTTCTTCCTCTTATTCTTCCTCTTCTTCTTCTTCTTCTTCTTCTTATTATTATTATTATTATTATTATTATTCTCCATCTTCTTCTTCTCCTTCTTCTTCTTCTTCTTCTTCTTCTTCTTCTTCTTCTCCTTCTTCTTCTCCTTCTTCTTCTTCTTATTATTATTATTATTCTCCATCTTCTTCTTCTTCTTCTTCTTCTTCTTCTTCTTCTTCTTCTTCTAGCACTCTAATTTCCAGCAATAACAAAGTGTTAAACTCCTGTCCTGAAGACAACGCCAGAAAACGTATTTACAGTTTTACCTTTGACCTGTTTTGACTATTACGGAGCGCTTACACTGGAGACTCTTTCCGTGAACGTTAAGTAAGCACCTCCTTACAGAAAACCTTTGCCGTATTAATGATGACACATACTCTCTGCACACATTTGTTTGGAGCGCTTACCGTGCAAGTCCCTGTGAGTGTATGGCTATTACAGAAATGTTTTTGTGTGTATAATATTTTGTGTGTATAAGGCTGTACACTGAATGTGAACTAACTCCACCTGTACCTTTTCATGTTATACACCATGTGTAAATACACGGATGCATGCTTCGGGGTTTCCTTCCTTCGTCTTTGTACATGGTGTTATTCACACAGTTATATATATCTTTATCAATCACCCACAATATGCCCAGTAATGGCACATCAAATAAAACAGAGGGTGTTTATTGTTATATATATATATATATATATATATATATATATATATATATATATATATATATAGGAGCTCAGAAAAA
>JAFFST010055498.1:51067-55937 GCA_022414735.1 Noturus placidus
GTGGCAATTAAGCGCGTCGCGTGATACATATATATATATATATATGGCACCTGTGAACTGTGCCGTCAGCCTTAAGTATATTTAGCAAAAGACTGCATGTCATTTCCTTTTCTCTAAATCTCAGAACCTTTCTATTACTTTATAAAAAAATAGAAGATAAAAAGCAATGAGCGAGAAAGAAAAATATGAGTGAGAGAGTTCAGGAAGTGTGTTACGGCTTGCTCCCTTTTCATCACTGGGAATACTGCACACTTTCTGGGTGAAGTGTATAGGGATGTAGCACATGGTAATGCCTACATTAAGCAGCTCAGCTCGAGACTCACGCTCTTCTAGGAAGCGGAAGCGAGTTGGGTTTCAGAGCCTTGCCGATCTGGGCCGGCCGCTTCCGAGGCCCAGATCCGATCTGATCTTGAACTCACCGTATCAGGAACAGGGAATCTCTTATGGATCTGGAAGAGGAGCCAGAGATGAGCGCTACTCTATCTCTTGCTCTGTCTTACAAGTTCGGCTCTCCGCGGGATATTGAAGCTTGCGTCGTGACTCCTCCTTCCGCTATGAAGGGCAAAAGGGAAAAAAAAACACACACACACAAATAATAGTAATAATTCCACTCTGAGCCAGAAGGGTGAACCCTTGGTTGAAAGGTGAAGATCTTGGTTGAACCTCAGAAAAGTATGCTTTCCCCAGTGCAGTGGACAACTTTTCTAAGGATCATAAGAATTCTACTACTATGAGGGTGTTTCTATCCCCAACATGTGTAGGGTCAATCCTATCAACACTGACCAAGATAAAGCTAGATCTTGGGAGACTATTGGCACTTATGGGCCTATAGCACAGGAGACCATTCAGTGGTGGCTGAGAAGTTGGGGGTTTCGTCCAAGGACAAAACCTCTGAGAGTAATCAGTGTCATGCTGTGATGCCTACATGGTCTTAGAATTTGAGTGTCCCTGGTTTCTAGCCTTGGGTCACACTATAGAGGTGTCTCCTTTGTGCAAGACGGTAATGACAGAAACTTCCCGCATGGGCTGGAGCGTGATCTTAGACAGCTGTGCAGCTCACCGTCTCTGGTGCGGCCCTCATCTGGAGAGGCATATAAATTGCCTAGAAATGTGGGCCAAATTTCTAGCACTGAAATTCCTTCTTCCTCACTTGTAAGGTCACCATGTGTTTACAGACAACACACCAGTGGTCTCATATATTGACCACCAGGGAGGTGGTCTGTTCTGCCTGCTTAGACAGACGCAGCTAATTCTTCTCTGGGCAGAAGGAAATTTTTGTCAGTGAGAGCAATGTACATTCTGGGAATATGGGGGCAGAAATCCTGTTGAGGCAGGGGAATTGGTGGCTCCAAATGGCGATGGTTGGCTAAGCAGGACTGCATGTGTTCCCCTCCGAGGAGACAACACACTGCCCACTGTGGTTCACCCTCACCCCTCCTGCACAATTAGTGCTGAACACCATCGTGCACATGTGGCTGAGGTCACATCTGTATGCCCCCCCCCCCCATCGCTCTGCTCCCACAAGTTCTAGCCCTGACAGATGGCACTCCTTGGGATTCCCATCCACAAGGATCCACTTTAGACCCAGTGAAAGGCACAATAGCTACAGTCCTGGAGTTCTTCCAAGAACATTTCTCAGTCGGGTGCTAGAGCACCATCCACAAGGAAATTGTATGCACTCATGTGGCAGCTTGTGGTGCGAGGAACATCACCTAAATCCAGTGAACTGCACAAAAGCTACAGCCCTGGAGTTTTTACAAGAACGTTTCTCAGCAAGGTTGGCTCCTTCTACAATCAGGGTTTACGTGACCGCCATTTTGGCCAGCCATGCCACTGTTGATGGAGCCTCTGTGGGTCAACATCCTTAAACTTCGAGGTTCATGCGCGGTGTCAGGTGGCTGAAGCCGATCTGCAGGCCGTGCATACCTTCCTGGGACCTTTCTGTGGTCCTGGAAGGTCTGTCAGGGGCCTCATTTGAGCCCTTACAGTCAGCCTATGAAAAGCATCTAACTCTGAAGGTAGCTCTTCTCCTGGCCTTCCTTGACTTTGCCCCTGGATTGGCCAAGTCCTGCCTGAATGCAATGCTGGATTATATTCCTAAATTTCCTACATTGGCTGCCCACCCTGTGGTGTTGCAGGCTTTCTGTCCTCCTCCATTACCCAACCCGGAACAAGAGAGAATGCACCTGCTGTGTCCAGTAAGCGCTCTCTTTACTTATGTCCACTGCTCCGGCCAGTGGCATAAGTCAGAGCAGTGCTGGTTGGCTTTGGCTGCGACAGTAGAGGTGATGCTGTGTCAAAGCAGTAGAAATCTCTTTCGAAAGTGGAAGCAATCTCTATTGCTTATCTTGCTACATCTCTGTGCATAAGGCTCATTCCACTAGGGCAGTCGCCTCCGCGAAGGCTTTGTCCAAAGTGATATCCTTACAGGATGTGTGTGCTGCTGCAGGGTCATCTACGCCACACACATTCATTCATTCATTATTACAGCCTGGATATTCATTCTACCCTGGGCTTTAGTGTCTTGCAGTGACCCTTGGGCTTGGGTCTTTTTGAACAGGCTGTACCCTTGGTATGACAAAGTGGGTATTCTTGTTTCCATAGTGTTATGCTAAATGCAATGTCAAAGTTCCCTTTGAAAGGGAACGTCTGGTTTACGCATGTAACCCTGTTACCTGAAAAGGGAACATGCATAACCCAGATGTTCACAAAGACAAGGTAAGGCAAGGAAGCAGCTGAAATCTATAAGTAATTATACCTCCTATTTGTGCAAATTAATATCAGCTATGTTAGTAAATTGATGTTCTATGAAAAAGCTATTCATTGCAAAGGTGTCACACAAGAAACATCTAATTATGGGTAAAAGCAAAGAGCTCTCCTAAGACCCTCGCAACTTTATTGTTGCAAAACATGTCGATGAATTGGATATAGACATATTTCAAAACTTTTGAATACTCCAGTAAGCACCATTGGGGCCATTATCCACAAGCGGAAGCAACATCACTCAATAATCAACCTGCCATGTACAGGAGCTCCTAATAAGATTTCTGACCAGGGACTCAGAATAATAGTCAGAAGAGTAGCCCAAGAGCCAAGGACCACTCGGAAAGAGCTGCAGAAACTCTTGAAGGCAGCAGCTGCCATCCTCACAGAGAAAACAATAGGCAATGCACTCCACTGCTCACGCTCACCCCACAAGACTCCATTACTAAAGAAAAGGCATGTCGAGGCTCGCATAAAGTTTGCTACAATTCATTGGACAAGCGTATGAAATACCTGGAGAGTGTAGTCCGCTCAAACGAGAGCCAAATTTGACTTTTGGCCTGTCATACTCCACACCATGTTTGGAGAAGAAATGGCACTGCACATCACCCTAAAAACACTACACCAACAGTGAAGATTGGAGGTGAAGCATCATGGTGTGGGGCTGTTTTTTATCACATGGTACTGGCAGACTTCATATAATTGAAGAAACGATGAACGGAGCCCTTTTACCTGGAGATTTTTGAAAAGAATCCGCTGCCATCCACTAGGATAATGAAGATGAAATGGGTGGACCTCCCAGCAGGACAATGATCCAAAGCATACAGCAAGGGAAATTCTCAATTGGTTTCAGAGAAAAAAATCAAGTTTTAGAATGGCCCAGTCAATCACCTGACTCGAATCCATTTGAACAAGATTTAAATTCAAGATGTTTAGAAAAAATCACAGTTGAATACTGCGGACCATTAATTTCGTCATACAGGAAGTGTCTTGAAGTTGTCATTACAATCAAAGGTAATACTTTCAAATCTTTTTCAATACTTTTGTCCTGTGTCATTTCTCTTTATTTCACATAACTTTATTTATGGACTTTAATGTGTGGATGTATTTAAATGTGTGCATTTTTTGAGATAATACTGATGTCTGTTGAAAATTTCACGTGAATAGCCTCATTATACATATATTTACTGAAAAAAAAATATTTGACACTTTCAATACATATTTACCCCAATGTATGGAAACACTGACATCATTTCCTGATGTTCTTAAAATCCCTCTTGATTCTTTTAAAACCAGATCTCCTGAAAGCTCCCGGAGAAAGAACCTGAACATGGGGTGGGTAAGAGTGTGTGTTTGACCCTGATGAAGCATTCTGTAATCTCATCACACCAAGTTCCGATAGGAACAATAACGTATAACAGCTGTTTAAGCAATGAAATCATGGAAGGCTCTTTAATACACTACAGCCTTCCACTGAGTCTAACCTTGAGCCCAACTAGTAATGAATTTGAGACATGTTCCCGTCTGCTTAGTATAGTAATCATTTCAAATAAATACCATTGTTAATTTAATATCAATATTAACATCACATGTTAGTCATAAAAATAGCATTTTGTGATACACCTGTCCAATACTTATGTCCCACACTGTGCATTGATGGGAATAAAGGGATAAGGTGTTATAGTGGGGTTAGAGTGGGTGAGTGGTTACGGTGGTATCTGACTCTCTCCCTCTCTCGAATTTTCTCTTGTCTTGTTCATGACATACTATACAACTTCATGTCACCTCTTGGGTTTTGAATTGTGCCCTTAACACTCAGGTTCTGCATTGTGTAAAAAGCAGTAAAGTGTACATTATACAAGTGTCCAAGTGTCATGAGACGTTAATGTACCTATTAACAGGTCACAAGTGTGTGTGTGTGTGTGTGTGTGTGCATGCGTGTGCATGTGTGTGTGTGCATGTGTGTGCATGTGTGTATGTGCATGTGTGTGTGTGAGTGTCAGGTATGTATATTTTCAAGCTTGATACCACATGCATGTGCAAGTATGCATGTACTTACTCTGTCTGTGTGTGTGTGTGTGTGTGTGTGTGTGTGTGTGTGTGTGTG
>JAFFST010055498.1:92698-114645 GCA_022414735.1 Noturus placidus
GATCTCACCTTCATTTACAAATTGCATTTTGTGTTTACTTGTGTTGTCCTTGACTATTGTTTAAATTGGTTTGATGTTCCGAAACACTTAAGTGTGACAAACATGCAAAGGAACAGGAAATGAGGAAGGGGGCAAACACTTTTTCACACCACTGTAGAACAACTCAGAGAGGCTAAAATCTTTACCAAACTCAACCTGCACAGTGCCTACAATCTCATATGTTCTCATATGTTATGGAACAGTCTTCCATTTAGTGTTCGGGACTCAGACACAGTCTCAGTGTTTAAGTCTAGACTTAAAACGCATTTATTCACTCTAGCCTACCCTGACTAGACTTTCCATCATGATAAATCCCAGTGTTAACAATTTTTTCTCTCCCTCTCTCCTTCTGCCGAGCTACACATGAGTTTATGGAGATGTTGGAGATCCTGGTCCTTTCTGCTCTCCGGACCGGCATGATCGGTCTCGGAGGTCCTACTTCTGGATGGAGCTCTCATCTACTCCAAATCCAGACTGCTGGGAAAAAGGCTTCTCTGAGCCAAACAGATTACATTTAAACCAATAATTGTCTCTTTAAGAATGTCTGTTGTTACCCAGATGAGGATGGGTTCCCTTCTGAGTCTGGTTCCTCTCTAGGTTTCTTCCTCTTAAACATCTTAGGGAGTTTTTCCTTGCCATTGTCGCCACTCAGTGTCTTTCTCAGTTTGGGATAATTATTCATTTTTACTGTGTGTGTACTGTGTTTATAATCCTGTAAAGCTGCTTTGTGACAATGTCTATTGTAAAAAGCGCTATACAAATAAAATTGAATTGAATTGAAATATGTATCATTGAGGGTAATGAGTGGAAAACAGCCTTTAGCACCACTCCTTGCCACTTCTTGTACTTCATCATGTGGACTTTCTTGAGGTACAGCAGCATTGCACTGTCTCATCAAGGACGTTCTCGCATCTTGAAGCAGCCAGATCCATCCAGGCCCTTGTGGTTTGTTTTATGACTGAGGTTTGGACTAAGCTTCACCCAGTGGCTTTTTTTTTCTAAGAAATTTTCCCTGGTTGAATGAAACTATGACATAGAACTCCATCACTGGCTGGAGGGAGCCCAACACCCATTCGTGATATAAACGGACCACAAGAATCTAGAATGCATCAAGACTGCTGAAAGGTTCAACTCACATCATAAAGGTGACATTGTTCATCTAAAAAGATTTGAATTTGCCCTTTCCTTTCATCCAGTACCAAAAAAACATCAAAGGAGACAACCTCTCATGCTTGTATCCCGCCACTCCCATGGAGGACACAGAAGAGCAAATTTTGCCTCCAGTCTGTTTTGTCAGAGCATTATCCTGGAAAATTGACCAGGAATTGATAGCACCCCAAAAAGTATGTGTGTACTCAGTTAAAAAGAAAACTCATCACTTTGCCTGCCACAGGACACCTGGGCAACTACAAGACCCATCAGCTTATCCAGGGAAATTTCTCATGGCCATACATGCTTTCTGACATTCATAAGGTCATATCTTCCTGTACCTTGTGTGCTCAACAAGGGTACCTAGGACCCTACCTGCTGGTGAACACTTCCCATTGCCCAAACCACAACAACCATGGTCCGACATTGCCATTGACTTCATCATAGATCTTGCTTTATCCCTAGGTATCCTCCATCACTCAGTCATGAAACTAAGCATTTTCCATAGTGTTTTAGGTTACTAAGCTCCCCATTCCCAAGGAAAATCAACCATATTGATTCTTATGCAGTCGACGTATGGTTCATGCTGAGTGAGAAAGTGTGGGAGCTTGTACACCAACACCTGGAACAAATTACATTTACATTTATTCATTTAGCAGACGCTTTTATCCAAAGCGACTTACAAATGAGACACACTCACACACCAATGGTAGCAGAGCTGCCATGCAAGGTGCTAGCTTGCCATCGGGGGCAACTTAGGGTTCAGTGTCTTGCCCAAGGACACTTTGGCCGGGATTCGAACAACCAACCCCACGATTAGTGGATTAGTGGACAACACGCCATGCCACAAAATGAACCCAGCATATAGTGTGGCTCTCTAGTAAAGATATCCAAGTCACAAAGATGAAAAAAGCTGATGCCTCATTACATAAGACAATTCATGTGTTCTTCAAAAGATCAATGAGGTTACCTACAAGCTTGATCTACCACTCCACTGATGCCTTGCACCTTCATTTCATGTCTCCAAGCTCAAACCACATTCCCCATAGATGGGACATCCCTCCCTCCACACACCCATCTTCTCTAGACATTGAAGTGCAACCAGTGAACATTGTCAGACATCCGTGATACCTGATGAATAGAGGGCAAGCTACAATACTTCACCAAGTGAGAGGGCTATGGACCTGAGAAAAGGAGCTGGATCCCAGCCCTTGATGTCCTTGACCCACTGCTGTGCCAAGAATATCAGGCCAAACACCCAAACAAACCCTGTATTTGAGTAACTTTTTTGTGGACATTCCACAATTGTTATTATTATTATTATTATTATTATTATTATTATTATTATTTATAAATAAAAATTTGCAATCATTGGCAAGTTGGTGTGGTATAAAAGGAATAAATCACTTTGGTATATGTGATTATAAGAACATAATAAACTTTGATGTGCTAACAGTAACCATCACTAATAATTTTTGCTTAAACACAGTGGTTTATTACTTTTTGTGACAAACCTGTTGAGGAACAACTTTAATGATATTAAATTAGAAAAAGAAAACACAAAGAGATAAGGTAAGAGAATACATTAGAGGAAAGTTTAAAGAGAGAGAGAGAGAGAGAGGTGGCACTGTTATTGTGATCAGGACTATCATTTAGAGTAATTAGTGACATGTTCATCGCCACTGGCTGCTGAGCCATTTTAACCTTGAGAGATAGAAAAAAAGAAGGCCCTAGTGATTGGAAATGGGAACTTGCTTTCCTCCACCTTTCCAATAGTTTTTGTGTTTTTTTTATTATATGTGCCTGGAGGGCTATAACCCAGTGAATCCTCGCTTCAAGTTACAAAGTCACCATTATTACATTATTACCCTGGGCCATACCATAAACCTTTATCAGCATTCAGCACTGGGACATACCATAACCGTCCTTCCTCACCTCTCTGGGGGCTTCAAACAACATTCCATTTAAAAATGGAGCATTTCACCACCATCTGAAAGTGCCCTTGTAACAAAGTCGAACCCTCACACACTTCCATCCCTCGATTGATTGTGTTATTGTGTTATTACCGGAGAAGAAAGAGCAGAGATCTAATTTGTATTTTTGCTGAGTATTGAAACTTGATAAGGTTGATTTGAGGGTCATACAGTCTGCACCTCCTACAGAAAACAAAAATAAATACAAATATGTATTATATTTATTTATTAACTCTAGCAAGTGATTATACTCAGCTTTTACTTACTTAATATATTAATTACTTCAAACTTTTTTAAACAAGCATTATATAAACACAACATAGATATTTGGTTCTTTAAATGTTTTGTTGTATCACAAAATGTTATTTTAATGACTAAAGTGATATTAATTGGGATATTAAATAAACAATGCTATTTATTTGATATGATTACTATCCTACTCAGATTGGAAAATGTCTCAAACTCCTTACTAGTTGGGCTCAAGGTTAGACTCAGTGGAAGGCTGCAGTGTATTAAAGAGCCTTCCAGGATTTCACTGCTTAAACAGCTGTTACACTTTATTGTTCCTACCGGAACTTGGTGTGATGAGATTACAGAATGCTTCATCAGGGTCAAACACACACTCTTAACAGCCCCATGTTCCCGTTCTTTCTCGGAGAGCTTTCTGGAGATCTCGTTTGAAAAGAAGCAACGGGGATTTCAAGAACATCAGGACATGATGTCAGTATTCCCATACAGTGGGATAAATAGGTATAGAAAGTGTCAAACTTTTTTTTTAGTAAATATATTTCCAATGTCGATATTTATATGAAATTTTCAGCAGACATCAGTATTAACCCAAGAAATCCACTCATTAAAGTCCATAAATGAAGTTATGTGTGATAAAGTGAAATGACACAGGAAAAAAGTATTGAACACGATAATTGAAATTTATTTAATACTTAGTGGAGACACTTTTGTTTGTAGTGACGGCTTCAATACGCTTCCTGTATGAAGAAATTAATTTTCCACAGTATTCAGGCGTGATTTTGGTCCGTTCTTCTAAACATATTGTCTTTAAATCTTGTTCAGTTGGATTCGAGTTAGGTGATCGACCTTGCCGTTCTAACACCTTCATTTTTTTTCTCTCTGAAACCAATTGAGAGTTTCCTTTGCTGTATGTTTTGGATCGTTGTCCTGCTGGAAGGTCCACCCATGTCTCATCTTCATCATCCTGGTGGATGGCAGCAGATTCTTCTCAAGAATCTCCCGGTAAAGGGCTCTGTTAAGCATTCCTTCCATTATATTATATGCCAGTATCATGTGATGAAAAACAGACCCACACTACGCTTCCACCTCCAAACTTCACTGTTGGTGTAGTGTTTTTAGGGTGATGTGCAGTGCCGTGGGCGGCTGTGGCTCAGTCGGTAGAGCGGGTTGTCCTCTAATCCACTCATCGTAGGGTTGGCTGTTGATTCCTGGCCCGTGTGACTCCACATGCCGAAGTGTCCTTGGGCAAGACACTGAACCCTAACTTGCCCCTGATAGAGCTGCCCCTAACTGCCCCTTGCATGGCAGCTCTGCTACCATTGGTCTGTGAGTGTGTGTGTGAATGAGACACAGTGTAAAGCACTTTGGATAAAAGCGCTATATATTATTTTACCAGTGCCATTTCTTCTCCGAACATGGTGTGTAGTACAGCAGCCAAAAAGTTACATTTTGCTCTCGTCTGACCAGACTACACTCTGCCAGTACTTCATAGGCTTCTCCAAATGAGTTGTAGCAAACTTTAAACAAACTTTGACATGCCTTTTCTTTAGTTATAGAGCCTTGCGGGGTGAGCATGAGCAATGGAGTGCATTGCCTGTTGTTGTTTTCAGTGACGATGGCAGCTGCTGCCTTACCTTGCCTTGGGGAACTGATTTTTCTTAGCGTGTTCAATACTTTTTTCCCTATGTCATTCCACTTTTTTACACATAACGTTATTTATGGACCTTAATGTTGTGAATTGTTTATATTTGTGGAATTTTTAAGGAAATTCTGATGTTATTCACATTTCACGTCCTCGCATTTCATGTCCATATTTCATGTGAATAACATCAGTGCAAATATATTTACTGAAAAATGTTGACATGTTCAATATATATTTCCACCACTTTCCACCACAAAACTATTGTTTTCTTCTACTGAACGCTGTATGCTTGTTGTTTAATATATAAATATTAGACAGCTTTATGCTACTTAATTATACACAAGAGAACATAAACAAAGTAAATATTTGTCATAATGCTATATTTGTGGTATAATCTTTTAAAAAAGGATGGCTCCTTTTTTGGCACTGAGAAGAATTTGTTCTGTTTTCTTGAGTGGTAAACACTCGGGGCGGCGGTGGCTCAGTCGGTAGAGCGGGTTGTCCACTAATCCACTAACCGTGGGGTTGGCGGTTCGAATCCCGGCCCGGGTGATCCCATGCCGAAGTGTCCTTGGGCAAGACACTGAACCCTAAGTTGCCCCCAATGGCAAGCTAGCACCTTGCATGGCAGCTCTGCTACCATTGGTGTGTGAGTGTGTCTCATTACTAAGTCGCTTGTAAATGTAAAAATGATATTTCTGTAAAGCTGCTTTGAGACAATGTACCATTGTAAAAAGCGCTATACAAATTGATAAATTAAACACAATAGATCAGGAGTGCACACACTTTTTTTGACTTGCAAACTACCTTTAACATGACCAATCAAAGAGATCTACCTACACTAAAAATGCGAAACACATATTATATATATATATATATATATATATATATATATATATATATATATATATATATATTTATTTATATATACATACACACGCACACACACACACACACAATATGTTCATGTACCTTACATAAGGTATGACACACTACAATTCAGTGCATTTTTGGTCAGTACCTTACTCTGATGACGTGCACTGAATAGAATCAGCCAGGGCTGCATAGTCCGGACAGTCTCCAGCCTCCAGCAGGCCTCCAAATGATGATCAGTCATGGTGGAATGGTATTTGGACTTAATAATCTTCATGTGGGAAAAGGCTGACTTGCATAAATTAGTAGAGCCAAATAATGCAGTCAGTGAGGTTGCACATGTCCTCATGTTTGGGTTCTTTTCCCCTGTGAGAAAGTTCCAAAACTGTCCATTATTCAGCTGAATGTCAGTCTGTAGTTTCAAAATCTCATCCTCAGACAGCCATTACCACCTGCTTTGGGCTGCATTCTCAAGCAACTTGACTCCAGTAAGCCTGCGTCCCAGCGGGGTGGGGGCCATTACTGGCCTCACATCATCCATGGGCTGAGCCTCTATCAGAAGGACTCTGGCCCCCATGTCTGTGCTAGGCAATGCGGACTTCCATATGCCACATTTCACCGCGCCCGCGAGGGGACGGGGGAATTGGCGCTGCGCTCTTCCCTCTTCGCTCGTCGCACTTGGCATGCGCTGCCAACCACTGCGGGTGCAAAGTCCATGGTGACCAAGATCAATTTGTACACTGGGAGCTGGGTTTTGTCTTTAAAAGGCTGAAAAATGTTAACTCCATGATTTCGCTCACTAGTCTTTAGCGCTGGCGCGTTTGATCACACGTGTGGTGAGAGAAAAGACGAGATCTCAGACTGGCTGTTCTGTGCATCAACACTAACATCTATATATCTTTTTTTGATTTGGCGATCTACCCGCATATCCTTTCCGATCGACCGGTCGATCACGATTCATGTATCATTCTCTCTTTCTTATTTTTACAGCTTTTTAGCTAATCCTCATGATAGATCAACAAAAATGACATCCGAAAATGATACAAATCAGAACGTATTCTCATCTGCCCTTTGATCACATTTTTTTTTGTCCTTCTGAAAGTTCTCCTCTTCAGTTGATTGAGCATATTCCATTCACTTCTAGTCCAGCCATCTGTGAGCAGTTCCCCTGGTACTTCCTGTCACCTTTTACCTCCCTTCTGCTCGGCTGCGTCCTCACATTCTGCTCATCATGTGAACGTCTTGCATGCGTTTATCTCGTTCTCCTTTATTTGAGGTCATTCTGTTGTTGAAGGAAACCCCCAGCATCCCTCACCTCAACTGTGCCCTTTAAGCAAACAGATCAATCACTACCTTTTTTCCTCTCTGTCACCTTTTCACCTTTTACCTCAGCTAAAAATAAAGCTTCAAACCCTTGTTCAATCTTTCTGTTGCTGTCAGTCACTCACCACTGACTTATACACTCTATGTACACTCTAAATACATGGTTGTATGGGTGTGTTTTCTGCTCAGTAGAACCTTTGTAAACACACAAGACTTCGGAAAAATTGTGTTGAACTAAAAAACACCATGCAGATGATCTCTTACCTCTAATGTGACTGAAAGCAGGAGTGATGTTAGCAGGAGGAAAGCTCAGTGGATGATCTACATACTTCAAAATCTCAATGAATCTGTTGCGTTGCTTATTTGTTGTACTGGACCTGAAACAAGAAACAAACAAAAGTAAAACAAAGCTGTTCATATATTGGGTTTCAGAGAAAGTGTGGTTTTGTAAATTGTCTAACATATCTTTCGAAGCATTCTAAAAATGAGGAGAATATGGTGTGCATAAAAAGGGAAGGCATTGTGTAATATTGATAATTGTACCATAGTGCTTTTATCTAAAGCACTTTACACTATGTCTCATTCACACAAACCAATGGTAGCAGAGTTGCCATGAAAGGTGAAAACTTGCCATCGGGAGAAACTTGCGGTTCAGTGTCATTTGGGCCGGGAATCGACCCGCCAACCCTACAATTAGTGGACAACCCGCTCTACCACCTGAACCACAGCTGCCATTTATTTTCTGTAACTGCATGTATGTGACATAGTGATTTGCTGTATATTCCTTCTAATATGTTATTGTCTCTATAGTAACAGGTCATTCACAGGGACTTACAGTATATGGTGGATGGTCCACATAAACAGCCATTTTTTTTCCTGCAAAGGCGTTAATTAATTAATTAATTAATCAATTTGTATAGCGCTTTTTACAATGGACATTGTCTCAAAATTACAAGCGACTTACAAATGAGAGCACACTCACACACCAAAGGTAGCATGCAAGGTGGTAGCTTGCCATTGGGGGCAACTTAGGGTTCAGTGTCTTGCCCAAGGACACTTCGGCATGGGATCACCCGGGCCGGGATTCGAACCACCAACCCCACGATTAGTAGATTAGTAGATTAGTGGACAACCCGCTCTACCGACTGAGCCACAGCCGCCCCGTTTATATGTTTATAACTTATGGAAGGAGCCTCCAGTGTCACTGCTTTTCTAACCAATGGGAAAGCTGTAGCATCTTCAGGACAGAGGAGTTGAAACTTTGCAGCTTATTGGCAACATGACAATCTGTGTGTTTTTGT
Organism: Noturus placidus; assembly: GCA_022414735.1. Taxonomy (NCBI): domain Eukaryota; kingdom Metazoa; phylum Chordata; class Actinopteri; order Siluriformes; family Ictaluridae; genus Noturus; species Noturus placidus. Next base: position 101,248 of record JAFFST010055498.1, read on the forward strand.
GTCTTATTAACGTCAAGACAGAGAGAAAAAAATAAGCTTGTGAGGGAATGACTGGTTATCGCTGCTATAATGTAAGTGAGGATAGGAACTAACTTGTCTCATGAATGTTCCACAACATTAGATGTAACTATAAAATCATAAAATAATACAGTAGAGTACAAAATAATATATTTGATCATTACCTTCAGTACTTTTCTAATTCTCTACAGGATTTTCAAATTCAAGGATCGGGAAATTACTCGGTTAAAAGAAAGTGTATATTTAATGCGATTAAGTGGTGAATCAAATCCATAAGTTGGAAATATTGGCTTTCAATATAAAAGTTGTCTGGAGCCATATTTTTTTTCACCTTTTTGTATTAACCAGTGAATCAACATGCTTTAGAGTGCCACAGTAATTACAAACCCACTTTTTACAAAGCCACAAGTATCATTAATAAAAAGAAAACACAGAATAATCAGCTGAGAGAGAGAGAGAGAGAGAGAGAGAGAGAGAGAGATACCTTATTCCTCTCAACAAGCACAGGGCAGCCTCAGCAAACATTTTATTATCAGATTACAATGAGACGAGGCCACACTTGCTCCTCACACACACAGAGGGGAAGGACACCCGGAGGACAAGCAGTAACCAAACTAATCATCTGTGTGACAAAAACAAACATGTTATCGTTCTAATCTTTACTCACTTCTCTTTCTGACATGCAATAACACACACAGTGACACAATCATTATAAGGTTTAAACACACACACAGGAATTTGAGTCTGTGTTTTACAGCTTCTTGGGGTTTGTTGAACATCTTTATTAGGGATGTAATGAACAGATAACCGCTTACTGCAGCCTACCCCAGGGAGCATCGGGCACAAGGCGGGGTACACCCTGGACATGGTGCCAATCCATCGCGGGGCACAATCACATACACATTCACACACCCATTCATATTGACATGCCAATCGACCTATCATGCATGTCTTTAGACTGGGGTGGAAACCAGAGTACCCTGAGGAAAACGCGCAGCACGGGGAGAGCATGCACACACAGGCCCACGGTGGGAATCGATCCCCCGACCCTGGAGGATTGAGTTTAACCACAAACCACCGTACCCAACATGAGTAATGTATACATTTATTACTGTTCCTTTGTTGCCACCTTGTGTTCATGTGGGTGGTGACATTCAGTTCATCAGAAAAAAAAAAAAAAAACATTTCTTTGGATAAAATTATAAACAACACTTAACCTCAGATGGAAGTGTAGCACATGTGTGCTTGGTTAGCTTATTATTCCGAATGATAAATCAAAATAGTAAATAAGGGGGTTCCCAAACTAGGAGGGTCCCAAAATAGTCCCCATGTTGGGTCACTTTATTTACAAATGTGTATGTAAGAGATGCTTACTATTAACACTTTTGTTTCTTTTAACAAGTTGTTGTTGTTGTTGTTATTATTATTATATACAATTTTGTGTATTTTGGATGCTAATATTTTGAAAAGTTACTGGGAGTCATGTAGGACAAGCCACACAGTGTACATGTTATTTTTGTCCTGACACACAGTACTTGTATAGTTATAAAAAAAAAAAAAAAAAACTACCTTCACTAAACAAACAAGCATTGTGTCTCAAATTACATACTTATGGAGTTTTACTCACTTTCTTATAAGTTTATTTTTTTTTATTAAAAAAAAAAAAGAAAGAAAACCTCTCATTCAGCCTCCAAACCTACAGATAGGTCTGCTTTTGAATGCATTACCTCCCCATGTGACCTGATCTATGCAGGATGTGGATTATTTCTGCTGTTGAATATCTGATCTCTGCAGGGTGTTTGTAACTGCCTCACAGTTTTAAGTCAAGTCTGATACCGTTATTTGGTTCCTACCTGAAAATAATAGATTCGTCAGAGTAAGTTCGTCAGAGAAGATCTGTACCTCCGCAAGAAATGGCGCAGAGTTCAAATCTTGACCAACAACTTTTAGACAAGGTGGAAGAAGGAATACCTCCTAAATCTCAAACACAGACAGAAGTGGATTAAAGACCGCAGAAACGCTAAAGTCAATGATATTGTTATTTTGCAAGGTGATGCTAGACCACGAAACCAGTGGAAGTTAGCTAAAGTTATTGAAGTGTACCAAGGAAAGGACGGAAGAGTGAGAAGACTAAAGCAGCTCATCAGCGATTCAAATCTGGATGAAAAGGGAAAGCGCATCTCTAAACCTGTTCATCTGGAGCGGTCTATCCATAAGACAGTTACATTGTTGGAAGCAGACTGAAGACTCCAGCATCCTCTAGTCACTCTTTTCACCAGTTCTTAAGTTAAGCCATAGGTAAAAAGTTAGTATTTTCAAATTAATATTATGTGCAGTTTATATGCAGTATGTGTGTCTCTTTAAGCTGTTCTAAGAAATCACTTGTGATTTGGTGGGAGTGTAACTGCCTCACAGTTTTAAGTCAAGTCTGTTACCGTTACTTGGTTCCTACTTGAAAATAATAGATTGTAGAGACGGAACTAATTAGCGCAGATCTTGCGTTCCGCACATACCTGAAGGGGCACAACACCTTTAGTCGAAGCGCCAAAAACCATAACGTGGCAAGAGCTCTCCAAGCTAAGTAAACAATAAGAATATAAATATGGACGTATATTACCTGAGGAGAAAGAAGACAAGGAAAAGGACTTTAAGATTTAGCCCCTCTTAAGTAGAAGGCAGCCTATGAGGTATGTTACTTTGTATATGGTTTTATGTGATATATTTTATGTGAGTAGCTTGTGTTAACTAGCGCGTGACTATAGCGACACAAACTGTAAAGTCAAGACATACATACATGCATTTTATTTGTTGTATCCTTTTATTTTTTCTCGCTTTCCACCCAGTTCTCACGGGTTGATGCGTTGATCAGTTGAAGGGTTGACGTGATATGTTATCATGATAACATATGATATGCTAGAAATAAAACCTTGTTTTTTAAACAAGACCTCGTGCTATGTGTTGACTACTGGAGGGAGCTACAGTGAGAACTCGACTGCTCCGCTTTAGTAGGCAAGGAAGACGGCATCAGAGAGCGCGAATCGTTGTTGGGCCGGGACATCTCCACGCCGCAGCGTGTGCCTGCATACCAACCATCAAATCAGCGCAAGAAGACGCAGTGCCCATGGGGAGAATCAGGTTCCCTAACGCAAATTAAACTGAAACTTAGAGACATTAAGCGTTCTGCACAAGAGACTGAGACCTTCTTTGTCTTTCACATAAGTTAATGTTGTTTTGTTACTTACCCTTTCAAATTGAGGTTCATTGATATTGCAACTGTGTTAACATTGTGCTTACTGATGAGAATGTTGTAAATATTTACTAAGAACTATTAGTACTAAGAGTAAGGCAGAATTTGTAATATTTAGGCATTTAAAGGTGACTGGTTATTAATTCATACGGTACGTGTAAAAGTGGAACTAAGAGTTAATAAGGCCGTATATAACTATAACAAGTTATCAGACAAGACTTTAGCTCCATAGAAGTCTGCAAAGTAAGTGTTATCTAACTGTTATACTAGCCTTTGAGTGCAGTTTCATTTTGGATAATAAAGTTAATTTAGCTTTAAAGAGTAATTTCCTCCAAAGGAGTGTTAGAAGCTGCAAGTAGTTAAAGGTGGATTAGTCATATATCAAATTTATATAACTACTCAATTGAGTTTAGGCTACGTTAAACCTAACTTAGCTTATTGTAAACAAGGTAATTACTCAACTCAAGGCATGTTTATATTTAAACCAAACTATGTAAATTAAGTAAGATGTCAGAGTTGGAGTTTTTCCTTGAGAGTGACAAGGTGGGTGCAGGTAAAGACGTGCAGCAGCACTGCACAGACACGCAACCACAAGCTGCTGAAGGCACAGGAAATGATAACCACACGTCCTCACAAGAGCCACAAAGAAGCCAAAGAGCCTGCAAGTTTACGGAAAAGGGCCAAGAACTACACGATGAGCAAGTAAGAATATTTGCACACCATCTCAGTGTGAGCTACGAGAAGTGGAAGGCTATCGCTAAAGATGCCAAACAAGTGCTGAGTCGACAATGCTCAAACAACCTGCTGCATGACCACATCACCAAGATAAGCAATGCCTCAGATAATCTGAGCGTTGTTCATGAAGATTTAAGGCACATTGACATTCCCAACCAAGACACACGTCGCAGAGTAGACACCTGTGAAGCAGTAAAAAGAACAATCATCCAGACTGCAAGGGCTCTTCTAGACACAAGAAGGGATGAAGAACAAGGGGTGAAAGCAACAGAGTCAGTAATTAAATCTGCAGTTTCAGACAAGGTAAGCGTCAACTCTCACCGCACGAGGTCGTCTGCTCATACTCAAGCTAACTCAAGAATAACATCCCGTTCAAGCCAGTCTTCTGCAAGACAAGATGCTGCTGCTGAAGTTGCTGCCAATGAAGCTACTTTAAAAGTACTGCTAGAGCAAGAACGTCATATTGAAGAACTTGAAAGCCGCCAATTTACGAGCCAAACAAGAGGCTGAAAATGCAGAGAGACAAAGGGCGCTAGAATCCAAGCGCAGCCAACTAGAAAGAATGGAGACAATCAAGAAGCTAAAGGCCACTAAGGTGAGACAGCAAGTATATTATCGAAGTGAATGCTCAGATGAAGAAATTTTTGAGCTGCTCCATCAATGTGTCCCTCTGAAGGAGAACGAGGAAGTCAAGAATGAAATTAGCCTATTGCAGCATCAATCCCCCACCTCAAGCTGTGACACAATTAACACAAGAAGACAATACTGCAGCTCTTGTTAAAGCATTTTCAGAGTCCATTTGTGCGAGTCGTCTTCCGGTACCTGAACCAACAATGTTCAACGGCAACCCACTCAGATTCAATGACTGGAAAGTCTCCTTTCGGACACTTAATGACAGGAAAAACATACCAGCCGAAGAAAAAATATACTATCTGCGAAAGTATGTGGGTGGTCCAGCCAAAAAGGCCATTGAAAGCTACTTCTTGCTAGGCACAGAGTCAGCCTCTTGTGCAGTGTGGAACATCCTAGAAGAGAGATACGTTAATCCATTCCTTATCGCCAAGGCCTTCAGAGATAAGCTTGATGCATGGCCCAAGATAAGCTCCAAAGGGAGTGTGGAACTTCAAGAACTCGCTGACTTCCTTCGCAGCTGTGAGGCGGCCATGTCTCAGGTCTTGAAGTACTCAACGACTGCAATGAGAATCAGAAAATGCTCTCTAAACTTCCACACTGGCTGACCTCAAGATGGAATAGGAAGGTCATAGAAGTGGAAGAACAAAGTCACACATTCCCAAGCTTTAGCCAATAACATCCCTCCATGCTCTAAAGCCAAGTGAAAGTGAGAAGATCAAGGTTTCAAAGACCAGAGGTCCTGGAGCAAAGGTATTGACAACTAACTCAGACAAAAAAAGGTGTTACCACAAGCTGTGTTTTCTGTGAGAAGGCAGGTCACAGTCTAGACAAGTGTAGCAAGTTTATGGACGAGACAATTTCGGAGCGAGTCAAGTTTGTTCAAGAGAAGAAATTGTGTTTTGGCTGTCTAAAGTCTGTGATACGTGTGAGAAAGGACGCCCAGCTTGCCTCCATGACAATCGCACTAAGGAAGGAAGGATGTCAACGGGCCTAGTGGAGCAGGATACAGTGACAGGTCAAGGGAAAGAAAAACGGAGTGCCCACAAGATAAAGCAGCAAGATCATCACGTGAGGCAACATCCAATAGAGTTATACAGAATGTTAAAGACACTCATACATCCACAGTCATTCCAGTGTGGGTATCAGCCACAAGTGAGCCAGATCGCAAAGTTCTTGTGTATGCACTCCTCGATACACAGAGCGACAAGACCATTATCCTGGAAGAAACGGAAAAAGATCTACACACAAGGAACGAACCAGTACAGCTAAAACTCTCTACAATGGCTTCAAGAAACACAGTCGTGTCCTGCCGGAAACTGACTGGATTACAAGAGAGAGTATTCTACTCAGACAAGATAATTCCTCTGCCAGTGACCTACTCAAGAGAATTCATCCCTGCAAACAGAGATCATATTCCCACACCAGAGACTGCAAAGGCATGGCCTCATCTTGAACATATTGCTGATGAGATAGCTCCTCAGCAAATCTGTGATGTGGGTCTGCTAATCGGCTACAACTGTCCTCAAGCTCTTGTCCCAAGGAAAGGGGTGCCTGGTAGAGAAAATCAGCCCTTTGCACAGAGAACAGACCTGGGCTGGAGTGTAGTCGTCTATGGCAACCCATGTCTCGACTATGGAGATGAAATTGGAGTAAGTCACCAGGTCATCGTGAAGCATGTGATGCCTGGTCTCCAGTCCCCTTCAAACCTCACAAGCAAGGTGCACTATGTCTTAGAACTTAGGTCAAGGAAGTAGTCTCACCTGCAGACGTCATCAAGGTACTGGAATCTGACTTTGTCAAAAGGTCTTTGGAGGACCGCCACATATATTAAGAGGATCTCTGATTCCTGTCAAAGATGGAAAGAGACATCAGGCTCAAGGACAACGGCCATTATGAGATGCCACTGCCATTCAAGAATGAAAGGCCCAACTTACCAAATAACATGGTGTGAGCCATCCAACATCTCAGATGCCTAGAACGGAAGCTGAAAGGAAACAAACTGTACTACAAAGACTACAAGACCTTCATGGTTGAGATCATAACACGTGGAGACGCAGAAAGGGTTCCAGAAGAAGACATCAATAAGGCTCCAACATGGTACATCCCACACCATTGGGTGTATCATCCCCAAAAGCCTGAGAAGATACGTGTTGTCTTCGATTGCTCCACAAGATTCCAAGACACATCCTTAAACGACCATCTCCTGACTGGTCCAGAGCTGACAAACACCTTGGTGGGAGTTCTGTGTCGTTTCCGGAGAGGTTTAGTGGCAATCATGTGTGATATAGAATGCATGTTCCACCAGTTCCACGTTAAGGCAGAAAACCAAGATTACCTAAGATTCCTGTGGTGGGAGACTGGAGATCTTGAGGCCAAACCATCCATCTATCGGATGAAAGTCCACTTGTTTGGTGCTGCTTCATCACCTGGCTGCGCTAAATATGGACTCAAGCACCTCACAGCCGAAGGACAAGGATACTTCAGTTAAGTCACCATGATGTTTATCCAGAAGAACATTTATGTTGATGCTGGCTTGTCAAGTTTAGCGTCTGAAAGCCAAGCTATCCAGTTAGTGAAGGAGGCAAGAGAGCTCTGCAGCACAGGCCAACTCCGGCTGCACAAGTTCATCTCCAACAACAAGAAAGTCCTAGCCACAATCCCCAAAGAAGAATGTGCTGAAGCTGCCCAAGACCAGGACATGTCCCTGGGGGAACTGCATGTGGAAAGAGCATTGGAATACAGTGGTGCGTGGCTTCTGATGAGTTCCAGTTCAGAGTGATTGTCAGAGAAAATCCACTTACCCACAGAGGAGTCTTGTCCACAGTATCTTCAGTATACGATCCACTCGGATTTGTGGCACCGTTCATCCTGGTAGGAAAACAGATCCTGCAGCAGATGTGTCGTGACAAGCTCAGTAGTCAAGGTGGGAGAGATTGCAAGTAGTGATCCGGAGCTCAAGAAGGCCCAGGCTCCTGACACCCAGGCAAAGGAAATAAGGTCACTGTTAGATCGCCTACAAAGGTTCTCCGACTGGTCAAGAATGGTGAAAGCTATAGCCAGACTAATGCAGCGTGTAAAGGAAGACAAAAGCCTCAAGCCAAGGTCCTGTGAAAGCACCAGTTTAGAGGAAAGGAGAGAAGCAGAGCTCAGCATAATCAAGATGGTTCAACAAACAACCCTCTCTCAAGAAATACAGTGCATCCAGTGTCATAAGGACACACAAGTCAAAGACAAGGCCAACAAATTACACAAGTTAAGTCCATTCCTGGATGACCAAGGTATCCACAGAGTGGGAGGCCGCTTAACTCACGCTGCTCTACATCCACATGTGAAACATCCAGCTGTTCTCCCGAGAGACAGTCACATGTCAGCATTACTCGTCAAGCACTATCATGAGAGAGTGCACCATCAAGGACGGGGAATGACCATGAATGAGCTCCGATCCAATGGCATATGGATTCTGGGATGCAGCAATGCAGTGTCATCCCACATTTACAAGTGCACATGTTGGAGGTTTAGAAGATGCACTGAACAACAACAGATGGCAAACCTCCCAGAAGAGCAAATGGAAACAACCCCTCCATTTACTTACTGTGGAATAGACTGCTTTGGGCCATTCTACGTCAAGGAAGGAAGAAAAGAACTAAAGCGTTACAGACTGTTACTTACCTGCATGTGTTCCAGAGCAGTACACATTGAAATGCTCGATGACTTGACCACAGACGCTTTCATCAACGCTTTACGTTCATTCATCGCTATTCGTGGAACAGTACGGCAAATAAGGTGTGATCAAGGGACAAACTTTGTCGGCGCTAGGCGTGAGTTTATTGAAGCATTAAAAGAGATGGATCAAGAAGAACTCAAAAAACTGAGATGTGAGTGTATCATGAACACCCCAGCTTTAAGTCATATGGGTGGCGTCTGGGAAAGACAAATTTGCACCATCAGAAGTGTCCTGACGTCCATTCTAGAACAGTCAGCCAGACAACTTGATTGCTTCTCACTATGGACCTTCCTATATGAAGTCATGGCTGTTGTAAATAGCAGACCTCTGACCACTTATCATCTGAATGATCCATCCAGTCCAGAGCCCTTGACACCAAACCACATCCTGACCATGGAATCCACGATCATCTCTCCACCTCCTGGAAAGTTTGTCAGGGAAGATCTGTACCTCCTCAAGAAATGGCGCAGAGTTCAACTCTTGACCAACAACTTTTGGACAAGGTGGAAGAAGGAATACCTCCTTAATCTCCAACACAGACAGAAGTGGATTAAAGACCGCAGAAACGCTAAAGTCAATGATATTGTTATTTTGCAAGGTGATGCTACACCACAAAACCAGTGGAAGTTAGCTAAAGTTATTGAAGTGTACCCAGGAAAGGACGGAAGAGTGAGAAGACTCAAGTTGTTTATCAGCGATTCAAATCTGGATGAAAAGGGAAAGCGCATCTCTAAACCTGTTCACCTGGAGAGGTCTATCCATAAGACAGTTACATTGTTGGAAGCAGGCTAAAGACTCCAGCATCCTCTAGTCACTCTTTTCACCAGTTCTTAAGTTAAGCCATAGGTAAATTGTTAGTATTTTCAAATTAATATTATGTGCAGTATGTGTGTCTCTTTAAGCTGTTCTAAGAAGTCACTTGTGATTTGGTGGGAGTGTAACTGCCTCACAGTTTTAAGTCAAGTCTGTTACCTTTACTTAGTTTACCGTTACTTATTTAGCCCCTCTTGGTTCCTACCTGAAAATAATAGATTGTAGAGACGGAACTAATTAGCGCAGATCTTGTGTTCCGCACGTACCTGAAGGGGCACAACACCTTTAGTCGAAGCGCCAAAAACCATAACGTGGCAAGAGCTCTCCAAGCTAAGTAAACAATAAGAATATAAATCTGGACGTATATTACCTGAGGTGAAAGAAGACAAGGAAAAGGACTTTAAGATTTAGCCCCTCTTAAGTAGAAGGCAGCCTACGAGGCATGTTACTTTGTATATGGTTTTCTGTGATATATTTATGTGAGTAGCTTGTGTTAACTAGCGTGTGACTATAGCGGCACAAACTGTAAAGTCAAGACATACATACATGCATTTTATTTGTTGTATCCTTTTATTTTTTCTCTCTTTCCACCCAGTTCTCACGGGTTGATGCGTTGATCAGTTGAAGGGCTGACGTGATATGTTAGCATGATAACATATGATATGTTAGAAATAAAACCCTGTTCGTGCTATGTGTTGACCACTGGAGGGAGCTACAGTGTTAAATCACTGTCTGAGAGGCTCATATACTTTACTCATGACATAAAACTGTGCAAGTTTTCAAATAATTTTCTTTGTAGGCAATTATTACAGCTGCTGTATGAAATGTCAATCATACATTTAATTTATTATCGATGGACTGACTGTTTATTCATACAGAGAAAACATTAGTTTAAGACACAGACAAGATATGAGAGATTTTTATTGTTTTTTTTTAAATGACATTGATGTAACTATATATACATACGTTGTGTTATATAAATTATTAAAATCAATGCATGTATTGGCTACTAATTAATACAAAAAAATGCAGTTCTGTCTCTCTAACTTTGTGGATTCAAACAGCCTGCAAATAACTTCCTGGAACTATGAATCACTTGATGATTAAGCGTTTTGACCCAGACAGCAAAATTTGTCTGGCCCACTTGTGGGGCACATACAGTGCATCCGGAAAGTATTCACAGCGCTTTACTTTTTCCACATGTTACAGTCTTATTCCAAAATGGATTGAACTCATTTTTTTTCCCTCAAAATTCTACAAACAATACCCCATAATGACAACATGAAATAAGTTTGTTTGAAATTTTTGGAAATTTATTACAAAATAAAAAACAAAAAAACACATGTACATAAGTATTCACAGCCTTTGCCATGACACTAAAAATTGAGCTCAGGTGCATCCTGTTTCCACTGATCATCCTTGAGATGTTTCTACAACTTGATTGTAGTCCACCTGTGGTAAATTCAGTTGTTTGGACATGATTTGGAAAGGCACAGACATTTCTATATAAGGTCCCACAGTTAACTATGCATTTCAGAGCACAAATTAAGCCATGAAGTCCAAGGATTTGTCTGTAGACCTCTTAGACAAGGATTGTATCAAGGCACAGATCTGGGGAAGGGTACAGAATCATTTCTGTAGCATTTAAGGTCTCAATGAGCACAGTGGCCTCCATCATCTGTAAATGGAAGAAGTTTGGAACCAGCAGGACTCTTCCAAGAGCTGGCCGCCCAGCCAGACTGAGTGTTTGGGGGAGAACGGCCTTAGTCAGGGAGGTGACCAAAAACCCGATGGTCACTCAGAGATCTCCAGCAGGTCTCTATGGAGAGAGGAGAACCTCCCAGAAGAACAACCATCTCTGCAGCACTCCACCAATCAAGTCTCTATGACCTGTTTGTTGGATATAAGCAGATGTGAAATAAACACGAGGGAGCCCAAGAATTAATAGTATGTAATTTTACTGAGAATTCATTGGGCTGGTGGGATGGTACTCCCGGGGAGAGTGATAGGTTGAAAACGTGTGATAAAATTGGGTGCGACCAGGGGACGTGGGATAGCCAGCTGTGGTGTACGGGGGAGAGTACTCAGGACTGGCAGGTGAGAAAGATGGAGAGTACTCATTACTGGCAGGTGAAAGAAAGGGAGAGCTCTGGAGTGTCACTGTGCTCCAATATGTCGACGATCTCTTGATTTGTAGTGTGTCCAAAGAGCAGTGCCAGCATGACTCGCTCAAGGTGCTGAGAATGTTGGCCGAAAATGGCCACAAAATACCGTATTTTCCGCACTATAAGGTGCACCTAAGAGCCTTAAATTTTCTCAAAAATCGGCCGTGCGTCTATTAAAGTTCCAAAATCTGTAAAAATGTTGTTGTGCGACTTTGGTAAACGCTCCGCTTGATTGACTGTCGGACCATTTCCCCATGACACAGGGACGTAATACGTACACTACGTACGCTGGCAACGATAAACCAATCAGAGAACATTACAGAATATATACAGTTCTATATACGGTACGTACGCTTACCTCCGTCACGCCTCCGGTAGGTATTGAAGTACCAAATTTAAATGAAGTATCAAAATTTTCCTGCTCTGTCACTGCTAAGTACTATGGCTTAAAATGTTCTACCAATGTCCTTATCCAATAATTGAAATGAGTTCAATACTTACACTCCGTAGAATTTTGAGGAAATGAAGCACACAAGACGAGTGAGTGAGAAGAAGTAGGTTCAGCTTTTATTGAATATTTTCTCCAACCACAAATTGAGATGCAGACGTTGAGGTACCCCAAGGAATGATCTGAAAAACGTGTGTCAGACGTATACCTTATATACACTCTTCCCCTCCCTTCTGGGCTTCCGAATTTTCCATTATATCTCATATCTGCGTTTTCTCATTCCTATTATCGTTTACTTTTTCATTTTTCCATTCCTTATAAAGCACAGTTTTCATGTTTCTCTATCCTATTATGTTCGGCCTTTTCTGTTTGGTTTTTTAAAATATACACCCTTCCGTCTTAATCATTTCTATTTGGCCAGTGAACTGTGAGGACCATTGATTTCTGTCTGCATTTTTCCATTTGGACTTTCTTTTGGATATTTTGGATACTTTCTTTTGCTCCGGCTGACATGGGTAAGTGGTTAATGTTTATATTGCTAGCGTCTGACTTGTCCGTAGTTTACATATGTCCCCCTTTGATATAGTGCTGTATATTGCTCATGCCTGTTCTCCCCTTTTCTGTTTTTCTTTAAGCACGCCGTGGAATTTTCTTCCCTTCCCTCACGGGTTTTGATTTAAACACACGCTATCAACTGTCTCATCTGCTGGCCGACCTAAATCTCCTGACTGAAGTGTTAACATCACCACCTGACAACTCCACCTTCCCACCTCCTTTGCATTATCATTTGACCCCAGTTAAGGTGTGTGTGGATGCCGCCACACAAACAGACCCTCAGATTCTGACCTCACCCGCCTCTACAGAGTATTATGCTGACACAGATGACATGATGGCTGCCTGGATACCCCCTTCCAATCTCTCTTATTCCGTCTCTTCTTCCCCTCCTGGATCCCCTGGGCATACTCCATTTTATCATCCATTCTCACCCTTCCGTCCTGGATCACCCGACTACAGCCCCGCAAGTCCTCCTTTTCCTCCTGTGTATATATTATATATATACAGTATATATATATGTACACACACACAGTGCCTTGCGAAAGTATTCGGCCCCCTTGAACTGTTCGACCTTTTGCCACGTTTCAGGCCTCAAACATAAAGATATAAAACTGTAATTTTTTTGTGAAGAATCAACAACAGGTGGGACACAATCATGAAGTGGAACGAAATTTATTGGATATTTCAAACTTTTTCAACAAACAAAAAACTGAAAAATTGGGCGTGCAAAATTATTCAGCCCCTTTACTTTCAGTGCAGCAAACTCTCTCTGGAAGTTCAGTGAGGATCTCTGAATGATCCAATGTTGACCTAAATGTCTAATGTTGATCAATAGAATCCATCCCTCTAAACTTACAGCTCATACAAGGAGAACACTGATCAGAGATGCAGCCAAGAGGCCCATGAGCACTCTGGATGACCTGCAGAGATCTACAGCTGAGGTGGGAGACTCTGTCCATAGGACAACAATCAGTAGTATACTGCACAAATCTATTCTTTATGGAAGACTGCAAAGAAAGCCATTTCTCAAAGATATCCATAAAAAGTGTCGTTTAAAGTT
>JAFFST010055500.1:10299-22391 GCA_022414735.1 Noturus placidus
CATATTTGGCTGATTAGAAAACTGCATGAATGTGCAGGTGTTCCTAATAAAGAGGGCGGTGGGTTTTACAATATTTTATATTGTAGTAACTTGTAGTGTGTTTTTAATCTCTAACTTTATTATTGTTAGTCTTTTGAATCACTGTGTAATTGGTGTTTTTACTTTTAAGGAGGAACTCCTCACCAGAGCCACATCACAGCACATGAATGAATGGTTTAAAGGCTTTCACATGTATAACACTGATTCAAATGTTTCACCTTTGTAAGCTTTTGTATCTAACCAGACGGGATTTGCAAATGCATGGATGAAACATACATGGTGCCGAATAACTCCATGGCATGTTAAAGGAATATTCAGAAAATTTTTGGAGTTTATAAGTATTATAAGTGTTACAGTGAAGGGAACATTCCTGAGACCAGATGAGACATTGTGTAATGGGTACGACTGTCTCTGAATTGTATTATTGTTACTGCAGGTTTTCGGGGAGCCCTGATTGAAGACATCAATAACTTAAAGATGTTGGCCTTCACCTGTCAGCCTGGACAGATGTCTATTCTAGTCCTACCTACTATACACCATAACAGTTGTAACAGTTATCACAGTGTTAGTCATTACAGTGTAACAGTTATTACAGTGTACAGTCATTACAGTGTAACCATCATTACAATGTAACCATCAGTACAGTGTAGCAGTCAAGACAGTGTAATAGACATTACAGTGTTAGTCATTACAGTATAACAGTCATTACGGTGTAACAGTCATTACAGTGTAACAGGTATCACAGTGTTAGTCATTACAGTGTAACAGTCATTACAATGTTAGTCATTACAGTGTAACAGTCATTATAGTGTAACCGTTATTACAGTATAACTGTCATTACGGTGTAACAGTCAAAACAGTGTAACAGCCATTACAGTGTAACAGTCATTACAGTGTTAGTCATTACAGTGTAAGCATCATTACAGTGTTAGTCATTACAGTTTAACAGTCATTACAGTGTAACAGTTATTAAAGTGTAATAGTCATTACAGTGCAACCATCATTACAGTGTAACCATAAGTACAGTGGAGCAGTCATGACAGTGTTAGTCATTACAGTGTAACCGTCATTACACTGTAACAGTCATTACAGTGTTAGTCATTACAGTGTTACAGTCATTACAGTGTAACAGTCATTACAGTGTTAGTCATTACAGTGTAACAGTCATTACAGTGTAACAGTCATTACAGTGTTAGTCATTACAGTGTAACCATCATTACAGTGTAACAGTTATTACAGTGTTAGTCATTACAGTGTTACAGTCATTACAGTGTAACAGTCATTACAGTGTTAGTCATTACAGTGTAACCATCATTACAGTGTAACAGTCATTACAGTGTTAGTCATTACAGTGTAACCATCATTACAGTGTTACAGTCATTACAGTGTAACAGTCATTACAGTGTTAGTCATTACAGTGTAACCATCATTACAGTGTAACAGTCATTACAGTGTTAGTCATTACAGTGTAACAGACATTACAGTGTTAGTCATTACAGTGTAACCATCATTACAGTGTAACAGTCATTACAGTGTTAGTCATTACAGTGTAACAGTCATTACAGTGTTAGTCATTACAGTGTTAGTCATTACAGTGTAACAGTCATTACAGTGTAACAGTCATTACAGTTTCTCCTGGGAAGTATTGCACAGCATGACGAACTGCTAGGCCTCCTGAGAGGCTTGTTGAAATTTTGTTGAAGGGCTAGAAAAGTTTGAAAAAATTGCACAGTCATAATGAAATTGTTGTGTTATTGTTATGAAAATGTGTTATTGTTGCCATAAGAGCAAGTTAATATAAGTAAAGAGTTCAGAGGAAAGTGATTTGCTATTGAAGGGGAGAAGATGAACACAACAATGGAATGTGATTCCAATATTATATAAATAAATACATAAATAAGATGCTATTAATTAATTAATGAATATTATTGTTCGTTTAAAGTCCTTGAAACGTTCAAAGCAGATGGATCTTAATCAGAGGCACTGCTGATCTCAAGGAGTGAATCTTTAATGGATAAATTACAATAAGTAAAAACATCAGTAGCAAATTTTGACTTAACATTTGGAATTAAGTTGCAGAATCTGACTACGACCTTTAGTTAGAAATTATCTATAGTGATCAGAAAGTTCACTGTAAAGCTTGCACTTGTATTTCAGGTGATGAATCTGGGTTATGAATGAACTGTTTACATGTTACTGTATATTTAGCACAAGGACATTCTGTCACAACAGACTGCACCCTATGTTTTTATTGTCTGTTGTGTTTGAGGTATGTGTTGCTTCACACATTGCATCACACGATCAGCTGTTCAGATGTTTATCCAGTTTTAATTAAGGGTTAGTGTTGAGGACACAAAAACACACACACACACACACACACACACACAGAGTGAAAAACAAGCAGTAGTCTGTACTGACTTGTTCAAATGTGTATGTATGTGTGTGTGTGTGTGTGTGTGTGTGTGTGTGTGTGTGTGTGTGAGAGAGAGAGAGAGAGAGAGAGAGAGAGAGAGAGAGAGAAAGAGAGAGTTGAGAAATGAGATCACTTGCCACGTGTACCAAACACCACTAACACACTAACACAGTAACACAGTACAGTAGATCAAATTCAAAGTTCTATAAAGTTAGAACATATGTCATAAAAATACTGAGAACCCTCCCCCCACACTATATAATATACACGCTATAAAGTCGTGTAAGTAATAATAAATACATGAGGTCACAGTTGCGAGAATTAAAGTTGCAACTGTGGGAAACTCGTGGGCGAGCGAAACCGGCATATCCAGTTGGTCAGTAATTCCACCTCACACCCTGTGAATGGAACGTGGAAAGAGATCGACTTATGCAACTTCTCCAAAACAGACGACTGACTTCAGTCCATCTTTTACATCCACAGAACAAACACACTGCATTTACTGCTAAATCATTGGATTCAAATAATTCTAATATGAATTACTGTATACTCTTTGGAAATTATATTATATATCGTAAAAGCTAAATTGTATTGACAAATGAACAGTAATTTATTTGCTTAGGCAGGGCGTTACTTTGTTTTGAAAAGTGGTGTGGATAAGGCAGGTCCGGAGATCAGAAAAGGTCAGGATCACTGGCATCTCCATGTAATCAGGTGTGGCTCCACAGAAGGAGAGAGGGAGAGATTTTTAGGTATGTTTACTATCCTGTAATGGATAAGACTGTGTACTTTGCATAAAATATAGTCTATTCATGGTAAGCTTGAGTAAACAAATATGTTTTCAGCTTGGACTTAAACACTGAGACTGAGTCTGAGTGTCTGAGTCGCGAACACTAATTGGAAGACTGTTCCATAAGCTCCTCCAGAGCTCAAGGATGCTTCACAATAAAAGATAAATACAATAGAACAGCCTAAACATATGGGTCATATGGACAGTGGACATTTGCACAGTCCAGAACAAAAAGCAATGAAGTTGCATCATTATAATAAATCTTACAACATGAAGCAGATACACAATATGACTGGTAATGTTGGGTGAACAAATGGGTTTTGAGCTGAGTTTGAATTCGGAGATAGAGGTCATTGTCTGAATTGCCAGGGGGAGTGAGTTCCATAGTTTAGGTGAACAGAAAAAGCTCTGCCACTCATTGACAAAGGGTGAAATCTGGGAACAAGGAGAAATTCACACCCAGAAGATCTGAGTGGGCGAGTGGAAATATTGCGAGAGAATAACTCAAATGTAGAAATGAGCAACGTAAATGTAAGCAATAGAATTTCATATATAATACGGGATGTGACAGGTAGGCAGTGAAGGTTATATAGGCTGGGAGTGATATGTGCAGATCAATTAGTGTAAGTTAGTACTCTCACAGCAGAATTCTGAATATATTGTAAGTGGGATAGAGTGTGCTGGAAGTCCAGAGAAAAGGGCATTACTATAGTCAATGTGAGAAGTAATAAAAGCATGGACGAATGACACAGTATCTTTCTGGCTAACATAGGGAGAGAGATGGGCGATATGGTGAAGTTGGAAGAATGCTGCTTTAGACAGTTTGCTAATATATGCATCTAGGGTTAATGAAGGGTCACGAATGATACCTAAGTTTTTGATTGTCACAGATGGAAAAATTGTAGTATCATCAATGTAAAAACTAGGGACAGTTAAATTTCTTGTTAGAGTTGAGAGGCCAGTAATTATTATCTCAGTTTTACTCAACCTGGGATATTTGGAATTTAACCAGCCCTTCAATTCAATTCAATTCAATTTTATTTGTATAGCGCTTTTTACAACAGACATTGTCTCAAAGCAGCTTTACAGGAATATAAACACAGTACATACACAGTAAAAGTGAGAAATTATCCCAACTGAGCAAGACACTGAGTGGCGACAATGGCAAGGAAAAACTCCCTAAGATGTTTTTAGAGGAAGAAACCTGGAGAGGAACCAGACTCAGAAGGGAACCCATCCTCATCTGGGTAACAACTGACATTCTTAAAGAGACAATTATTGCTTTAAATGTAATCTGTTTGGCTTTGAAAAGCCTTTGTCCCAGCAGTCTGGATTTGGAGCAGATGAGAGCTCCATCCAGAAGTAGGACCTCCGAGACCGATCATGCAGGTCCGGAGAGCAGAAAGGACCAGGATCTCCAACATCTCCATCAACTCATGTGTAGCTCATCAGAAGGAGAGAGGGAGAGAAAAAATTGTTAACACTGGGATTTAGCATGATGGAAAGTCTAGTCAGGGTAGGCTAGAGTGAATAAATACGGTTTAAGTCTAGACTTAAACACTGAGACTCTGTCTGAGTCCCGAACACTAAATGGAAGACTGTTCCATAACTGTGGAGCTCTATGAGTAAAATAGAAATTCACTTACACACAAGGATAATGAGGCATTCTGTAGAACAGAGTCTGGCTGGCCAGATGTATATATTTGAATATCGTCAGCGTCATGATGATAGTTAAAGCAGTGTCAACGGATAATTTGTCCAAGAGGCATAATGTAAATAATAAATAAAAATGGACTGAGAAGTGAACCCTGAGGAACACCCTGTCTGAGTGGAACAGTGGGGGGGGGGTATGATTGTGCATCGAGATGTAGTACTGCCTATCAATGCCATAGGACGAGAACCAGGATAATGCAGCTCCTGAGATACTGATCTCAGAAGGCGAGAGAGTAGTAGTTTGTGGAAGACTGTGTAAAAGTTGAGCTGAGGTCAAGTAATAAGAGAATGGAAAGATTGCTCGAGTCACCAGAGAGTAAAAGATTCTTAACTACTTTAACTAGAGCAGTTTCACTGCTGTGGTGTAGGCAGAAACCACACTGAAATATGTCAAACTGATGACTTGGACACAACTCTATGCTTTCACTGCCCTCTACTGACCGTGCACAAATCTCAACATCAACTCCTTTTCCAACATTCTTTTATTAATTCTACATGAATGTTTCTGCTGTTTATTTTATTATATTTTATTACATTTTATTAGTGTGTAAAACCTGTTATACCACTTAAAATTTTTTTTTTTTTTTTTTAATATTTATTGGAGTAAATGTGACTGCAGATAATAAATCAGAAACCAAAAACACACGCAGGCACAACAATAACCCTAACCCTAACCCTAACAATAACAAACCAACTATTATTACTTCTACTACTATTATTACTATCTCTTACTACTACTATTACTACTACTACTACTACTACTACTACTACTACTATTACTATTACTACTATTACTACTATTACTATTACTACTACTATTACTACTATTACTATTACTACTACTATTACTACTTCTATTACTACTACTACTACTACTACTACTACTACTATTACTATTACTATTACTACTACTATTACTACTATTACTACTATTACTATTACTACTATTACTACTATTATTATTACTACTACTATTACTACTTCTATTATTACTATTACTACTACTACTACTACTACTACCACTACTACTACTATTACTATTATTACTACACTTACTACTACTACCACTACTACTATTACTACTTCTATTACTACTATTACTACTATTACTATTACTACTACTATTACTACTACTACTACCACTACTAATATTATTACTACTATTACTATTATTACTACACTTATTACTACTATTACTACCACTACTACTATTACTACTTCTATTACTACTATTATTACTATTACTACTATTACTACTATTACTATTATTACTACTATTACTATTATTACTACACTTATTACTACTATTACTAACACTACTACTATTACTACTTCTATTACTACTATTATTACTATTACTATTATTACTACTATTACTATTATTACTACACTTACTACTACTATTACCACTACTACTATTACTACTATTACTACTATTACTATTACTACTTCTATTACTTCTATTACTATAACCAGCTCCTTCTCCAGACCAAATGCCTCTTTTAACAAGGCCGCTACAGCAGCAGTTGAACATGTGTCAGAACCTTCTGGAACTCCCATTATTCGAACGTTATTGCGCCGCGACCTCGTCTCCAAATCCTCACATTTATTCTGTAATTGATTCAAGGTCTCAGTGAGAGACTCGATGGTAGACTTCATGTGTGCTATGTCATGTGTAAGCGCGTGCTGCATTTCCACATCTTTATCATTAACCTGCTGTGTTTTCACAGCCTGCAGGTCAAGCTGGATAGCAGACAGCGTTTCCTTGAGAATCCCCTGGAGCTCCGTAATAAAAATATCAGCGATATCCTTCCTCAATGAAGCCAACAGCTCAAGCTTGAGTGCGACAAGATCAAAGTCACGGCTCGGCAACGCGGATTCAGGGGGAGAGGAGGACACTTTCACGGCGCGCGCACTCGGCCTCAGTCGTGTTTGAATGCCACCTCGGGTTTTGGTATTCTTTCCAGTCATTTTAACGTGACAAAAAATTCATATTATAAGCAAAAATAAGGAGTAAAATAAGTTATTGTATATAGTATATGACCAAAAAGTGCAAATTAATTAAAATTTTATTTGAAATCAGCGGGAACATCCAGCTTCGCGTCCTACTCCATTTGAACCTGAATTCGAACCCCCAAACTATTACTACTATTTCTACTATTACTATTACTACTGCCCGCATCAAATTCAAGGCCTTGATGCTCACCTACAAGACCTTGTCTGGAGCAGCACCCTTCTACCTCAACTCTTTCCTGAAGGCTTACGTTCCCTCACGCAATCTGTGATCGATTAGCGACCGACGTTTAGCAGTTCCTACTCAGCGCAGCACAAGGTCCCTTTCCAGAACCTTCACACTAACTGTTCCTCAGTGGTGGAATGAACTTCCAACCTCAATCAGGACTGCAGACTCTCTCACCATCTTCAAGAAACAGCTAAAGACCATCTCTTCCATCACCACCTAACCAACTCATAAATATATATATATTGCTCTTACACCTCTACTCTGTGCACTTTGCTTCTTCTAGAACTGAATTAATAGATCGTGTACAGTAGCACTACTTGTATTGTTCTCTTCTTGATATCACTTTGCTTGTATTTTTCTCATATGTAAGTCGCTTTGGATAAAAGTGTCTGTTACGGGAATAAATGTAAATGTACTATTACTATTACTATTATTATTACTACTCTTACTATTATTAGTAACGGCTGTGGATCGGGTGGTAGAGCGGGTTGTCCACTAATCGTAGGGTTGGTGGTTCAATTCCCGGCCCACATGAGTCTACATACCAAAGTGTCCTTGGACAAGACACTGAACCTCAAGTTTCTCCCAATGGCAAGTTAGCGCCTTGCATGGCAGCTCTGCTACCATTGGTGTGTGTGTTGGTGTGTGTGAATGAGACACAGTGTACAGTTCTTTGGATAAAAGTGCTATATAAGTGCGCCTATTATTGTTACCACTACTACTATTACAACTACTACTACTATTACTACTACTATTACTACTTATACTACTTCTGCTACTATTACTATTACTATTACTACTAATACTACTATTACTATTACTATTACTATTACTATTACTACTATTACTACTACTACTTAAACTATTGCTACTAATACTACTACTGTACTTTTACTACTCCTATTATTATAATAATTAGTGGTGCTTGAAAAGCACTACTATTGTTATTCGGCATACTTATTATAATTATTATAATTATTCTTCTTCCACTTTTTTTTCGGCAAGTAATTAGTCCCACACTGTTTGTCAGAGATCGATGGGTGAGGTGTCAAATCAATCGGCTTATTGATGAGACGTGTGCTGTGTATTACAGAAGCGATCAGAATGTTGGCATTCCCGGTACGGAAGCTCAAATTTGGTACGGAAGTTCAAAGTCTAACAATGCTGGTGTCCTATCTGTCTGGCTCTGGAAAGTATTGGCACCTTACACAGGCGGTTCTCGAAAGTATTGGCGCCAAGTCCCGGATTTGCCGCATCAAGCACCACTCACATTTTCTTCAGGAAATGTACCCGTCTAGTTATTATTACTCTTATTACTACTGCTAGTCTCTATCAATACATATATACCGATACTGGTTCACTAGGTCATGGACTATTTTTCTTTCTTCAATGTTTTAAAATGAAAAGTGCCAATTTAAATACTTTAGGAATAGTTAGGTCTTTAGACGTGGTTTAAAGACTGCCAGTGACTCAGCTGTTCTGAGATCCTGGGGAAGTTCATTCCACCACTGAGTGCCAGAACAGGGAATAGTATTGATACATGCCTTCCTTGTACCCTGAAAGATAATGGGTCCACTGTAGCGGTTTTTTGACTTTGTAGACAAGCATCAGTGTTTTAAATCTAATGTGGGCAGCTACTGGAAGCCAGAGGAGGGAGCTCCGGACATGGTGATGAATCACCTGGGATGAACAGTAGTTCAGTTTTGCTGGGATTTCATGAGCTGCCATCCATGATGAGATGGTTGCCAGACAGGCTGAGATCTGAGCAGAAACAAGAGTATCTTAGGGAGGGAAGATGAGGATGAGTTGTGTGTCATCCACATAGCAGTGGTATGAGAATATGCCTTGCAGGTATGAAGCAAACCACTGCCATGCTACACCATGAATTCCCAGACTCATGAGAGTGGGATAAAAGAGTCTTGTGTTGACTGTCAAATGCTGCTGAAAGGTCAAGGAGAATGAGGACTGATGAAAGTTTGGCTGATCTAACAGCCTGTAGTTTCTCAGTGATAGCCTAAAGGTCCGTTTCTGTGGAATGTGCTGCTTTGAAGCCAGACTGGTTAGGATCTTGGAGGTTGTTCTGTGAGAGGTGGCGAGACATTTGATTGTAGACAGTGTGTTCAGGGATTTTAGAATGAAAAGACAGAAGTTGCCAATGTCAGACGCATCCAGAGTGGGTTTCTTCAGGATGGGAATAACCCTTGCAATATTGAATGCAGTTGGTACATGATCATATGATATTGAGCCATTAGTGCTTCGTGGCATAAAGATGGCGGCGCACACAATTGCAGCGGCTCAGTGTCTACCCGGCTGGTACCGTGTATGGCTGTTTATGTACACATTATGTCTTGTTTTGTGCACATTTTGTCGGGCTAGTAACACCTTTAGCCGGCATGATCTCCTTAAGATCGGACTATGTTATGAGCGGAGTGTTACAAGCGAGTTTCTCCGTCTGCACAAGATTCCGTTGGCGAGTTGGCGAGAAGCCAAGGCTCTCCGTGAATTACCATCCCGGTGGGGAGGAGCCGAAGGCGGCGTGGAGAGAGAAAACAGAAGCGAGGCTGTAGGGCCGGTGCGCTGGCTAGGCTACGGAAGCAGCCGCTTAAACCACCGCTACCCAGCCTGTTTCTCACGAATGCAAGATCCCTCGTGAACAAAATGGATGAGTTGAGGCTACAGATGACAGCGGACAATGTAGTGAAGGACAGCTGTATTCTGCTCTTCACAGAAACCTGGCTTCATTCGTCCATTCCGGACTCTGCTATTGAGGTAGCAGGCTACACAGTACATCGCCGTGACAGAACAACAGCATCCGGTAAGAGCAGGGGAGGCGGGCTCTGTGTGTACGTGAATAACAGCTGGTGTACTAACACAGTGACTGTAGACAGCCACTGCTGGAGTATGTGACTGTGAAATGCCGGCCCATTTACCTCCCAAGAGAGTTCACTGTGGTGATGATAACTGCCGTTTACATCCCACCAGATGCTAATGCTCATTCAGCGATTGGACTTTTATATGGCAGCATTAGCATTCAGCAGAGCAAGTATCCTGATGCTGTGCAGATTATAGCAGGGGATTTCAACCATGCTGACTTAAAGACGGCACTCCCTAAATTCCACCAGCATGTAAAGTGCGCTACTAGGGGAACTAAGACTCTTGACAAGGTCTACACCAACCTCAAACAAGGCTACAGGGCTAGACCACTACCCTACCTGGGCCAATCTGATCATTTGTCCCTGCTTTTGATCCCTGCATAAGCCCCTATTAAGAAAACGGCTCCTACAATCATAAAAACTATCACCATCTGGCCTGAGGGTGCCATCCAGCAGCTGCAGGACTGCTTTGATAGGACCAACTGGGGCGTCTTCGAAGATGTGGATCTGGAGGTGTTCACATGTAGTGTATTGTGCTACATTAAAAACTGCATAGACACTGTAACTGTGGACAAAAGCGTTCGGATCTACTCCAACCAGAAGCCATGGATGACCAGGGAGGTCCGGCTGCTGTTGAAGGAGAGGAATATCGCCTTCAAAATTCAAGACAAAGCTCTCTACAGCAAAGCTCGTACTAGCCTGAAGAGAGGCATCCGCGAGGCCAAAGCAAAGTACAGGAGGAGGATTGAGGAACGCCTGGATAGTAATGACAGCAGGCAGGTGTGGCAGGGAATTCAGCACCTGACCAACTACAGGGCGAACCCCGGGGCGGCTGATGGTGACACCGCTCTGGCTGAGGAGTTGAACCTCTTCTTTGCCCGTTTTGAGGTGACACCACGAACGACAGCATCACCAAACCCCACGGCCCACAGCAGCTTGAACCTCACTGTAGAGGAGCATGAGATGAGGCGCACGCTGCGGGCCATCAACCCGAGGAAGGCTGTAGGACCTGATGGAGTACCGGGACGTGTGCTGAGGGACTGTGCTGACGAGCTGGCTGGAGTCTTTACAAGGATTTTCAACTTGTCTCTGGAACAGTCCAAGGTACCACCCTGCCTAAAGTCATCCATCTTAGTTCCCCTGCCGAAAAAACCCCACATTTCCAGCTTCAACGACTATCGGCCGGTAGCACTGACGCCAGTAGTAACGAAGTGCTTTGAAAAGCTAGTCCGGAGTTACATCATTGCATCATTGCCCCGAAGCCTTGACCCCCACCAGTTTGCCTACAGAGCGAACCGATCCACAGAGGACGCCGTGGTCACAGCACTGCACGCTGCACTGTCACACCTGGAGCGGCAGGGGAGCTATGTGCAGATGCTCTTTGTGGACTATAGTTCGGCGTTCAACACCATACTCCCACGCAAACTGGTGGTAAAACTGGGCGACCTGGGGATTCCACATTCTACCAGCATGTGGATATATAGCCTCCTCACGGGCCGCAGACAGAGGGTCAGAGTGGGCCGTCATACATCCACAGCCTTGAGCCTCAGCACTGGCTCCTCCCAGGGCTGTGTACTGAGCCCCCTGCTCTACTCCCTCTGCACACATGACTGTACCCCCGTCCGCCATAGTAACACCATTGTGAAGTTTGCTGATGATAACACAGTGGTGGGGCTCATTTCTGGGGGTGATGAGTCTGCCTACAGGGACGAAGTGGAGCGGCTTACTATATGGGGCAGGGGCAACAATTTGTTCCTTAACACAGCAAAGACCAAGGAGCTCGTAATAGACTACAGGAAAAAGAAAACGGTCATTCCACCACTAATCATCAATGGGGACTGTGTGGAGAGGGTGGCAGACTTCCGATTTCTGGGAGTCCTCATTGGGGAGGGCCTTACCTGGAGCGCCAACACCGCTGAGCTACTGAAAAAAGCCCAGCAGAGACTTTACTTCCTGAGAATACTCAGAAAGAATAACATCATACAGAAACTGCTGGTGTCCTTCTATCAAGCGTCCATCGAG
>JAFFST010055500.1:96401-106579 GCA_022414735.1 Noturus placidus
ATTCCTCCAGGACGCTGTAAAAGCCTCATTGCACGTTATCGCAAACGCTTGGTTGCAGTTTTTGCTGCTAAGGGTGGCCCAACCAGTTATTAGGTTTAGGGGGCAATCACTTTTTCACACAGGGCCATGATGGTTTGGATTTTTTTTCACCTTTAATAATAAACACCTTCATTTACAAATTGCATTTTGTGTTTACTTGTGTTGTCCTTGACTATTGTTTAAATTGGTTTGATGTTCCGAAACACTTAAGTGTGACAAACATGCAAAGGCACAGGAAATGAGGAAGGGGGCAAACACTTTTTCACACCACTGTATATCAGAGTTTTTAAAAGTTGTCGCACCATCTTATAAAGCTTTCAATAAGGTCTCTGCACTTCTTTAGATGGCACATTCTTGAATTGAAGCAGAAATCAGAGGTGTAGTGGGAGAACAAGAAGGGAGACAGTACAGTTCCCTGTGGTGCTCCAGTGTTGCTAGTCACCACATCTGACAAGCAGCCTTGCAGCCTGACATACTGCAGCCTGTCAGTGATATAGTCTGTAATCCAGGCCACAAGGTCCTGGTCTACCTGCATCTCAGAAAGCTTCTCAGCCAGCTGGAGTGGCTGAGCTGTGTTGAAAGCACTAGAGGAATCAAAGAACATGATCCTGACAGTGCATTGTGGCCTCTCCAGGTGTGTGTAAGGTCTCTGAAGCAGGTATTTGATGGCATCCTCCACACCAAAATCAGCCAGGTATGCAAACTGCAGCATACAATGGGCCAGAGGTGCTTTCAGAACCAGCCTCTCAAGGGTCTTCATTACATGTGACAAGTCGTTGAGAGCACTGGGACATCCTTTCTTCGACACAGGGACTATGCAGGAGGTCTTCCAGATCTTAGGTACTTTCTTCAGCTTGAGGGAGAGGTTAAGAAGATACCGGAACACTCCTGCCAGCTGCGATGCACACTTGGTGAAAATTTGGCAGGAAACGGATGTATTGTAATGCAGGATAGTGACACGTAAATATACACAAACATAGTACACACACTATGCTCACTGCATAGTTTATACACACAATTCTCAAATCAACTCCGTTTGGTTTATGAAGGATGGCACTAATCAAACATTTGATGAGGAAGCTCAGATGTTGGATGTATGAAGTGCAAATGACCACAAAGGCGTCCCCTGTAGATGGTGTCCTAGCTAACTGCCTATGTTCCCTCTGCATTGAGGAGACAAGGCTTTCAGTTGCTTTATTCTTCTGATAGCATTTACAGAGCAGAAGCGAAGTGGTGTTAACTGGACCGAAAGTCAATTATGTCATATATGAATTCCATGTGTTCATAAAAAAAATATATACAATATATAATATATACAACTATATACAACATAATATATACAACTCAAGAGCTGTTTTTAAAAAATGCTGTAACTCGTCTCTGTCTGTGTGTGCGCGCACGGTGGCTTAGTGGTTAGCACACCTCCAGGGTCGGTGGTTCTATTCCCACTGTGGTCCTGTGTGTGTGGAGTTTGCATGTTCTCCCCGTGTGTCGGGGGTTTCCTCCGGGTACTCCGGTTTCCTCCCCCAGTCCAAAGACATGCATGGTAGGCTGATTGGTGTTTCCAAAGTGTCCGTAGTATATGAATGGGTGTGAGAATTACTGCGCCCGCGTGCCATCTTCAGGCATCTTGACTCAGTCTTGCCACTGGGTCATGGTGGTCACCAGGAAGTGAGATTAGAAATGTCTTTACTATGAAGAAAAAAAAATAACACGAGAAAATAAAAGGGCTAGTGTTGAACAGACAATGAAGCTCTATTGTTAAAAAAAATGGCGTTAGGAGGGGGATTTATGTGTTGGAGACTTCCTATTGGGTTTCAGAGCAGGACAATACTTAGGCTATAAGGCTATAATGTGTCTGGATAGTGATGGCTAACACACACACACACACACACACACACACTCACTCACTCACAGAAACACCTCGTGGTGCACTAAGACCCAGCGGACACCGGTCTCTAGGCAGAAGCTGATGCGCGCTCCCTCCCTCCCGCTCACCTGCTGCTGGCGCGTGCCCGGATGAGAGTATCTGCGCGCTCTCGTCAGCGGCCATGCTTCCCCGGTCACAGCGCGGCGCGCCCAGCACCTGCACGAAGAGAGCATCCATCCTCCACCAAGACTTACAAAGGCAGTCTGATGAAGCATGGTCCTCGCGTTATTGTAGTTAACTTTCTTTTAATCCGGATTTTGGATTTGTAGGACACAATCCTCGGACTGAAATCGATTTCAATGAATCTGGATTATTCCCGGTGATAGCGGCGGCGCTTACCGGATGACTGCACGAATGTCTTTGATCGTTTTGTTACCTGTTCATGGAGTAATCAGTTAGAGGAAGAAGACCAGGTGTAGGTATTACGCGTTTGTGCGGAGTGTAAGTAAATCATGCTGTTGTGCCGCCCGACGCCCCTCTCTCGGAGAGGATCACCCCGCCGTCTGAGCGCTCGCCGGCACGCGTGAGCAGGGATCCGCGCGTCGTGTAGACCCGGGAGCCGGTGACCAGAAAAAAGCGCATCGTGCTCTCACTTGCAAGACATAAATAACCAAAAAGTATCACGTCAAAGGTCCAAATGGCTCTGAACAGAAGCATCGAGCTGGAGCACTTTGACGAACGGGACAAGGTTCGGCGCTCGACCCGTGCCACCGGGTCCGGTTCTCAGTCCGGGTCCCGCGCAAGCAGCCTGGTGCCCAGCCCCGCTCAGAGCGCCAACTGCAGCTTCTACCGGACCCGCACTCTCCGCGCGCTCAGCTCCGAGAAGCGCGCGCGCAAGGTACGCTTTTACCGCAACGGGGACCGCTACTTCAAGGGGCTCGTTTACGCCGTGTCCAACGATCGCTTCCGGTCTTTGGACGCGCTTCTGGCGGAGCTCACGCGCTCGCTCACTGACAACCTGCACCTGCCGCAGGGCGTCCGCACCATCTACACGGCGGACGGCAGCAAGAGGGTGACGAGCTTAGACGAGCTAGTGGAAGGTAAGACAAAGGAGCACCTGCAGGAACGTAGGATAGTCCTGCTGGATCGATCTGGAATTTCATGCATTCATGTTAATACATTAATATTATTAATAAGAATAGAAATTGTATAGCTTGCATCATATTAAACATTATAGCCTATTTTTACAATTGACCTAAAACATACTTCCCATTCACATTGTACACCACCATAACTACACTACATTCATCCCACACTTATTATTATTATTATTATTATTATTATTATTATTATTATTAATAGTAAAATTATTATTTCTGACATGCTGCATGGGTGGCACCCTAGAAAAAAATCATGTCACCCCATTTGCCATCCCTAATACAATTCCAATTGCAATTTACTGAAGCATATCAAGCCCATGCTTATTTAAGTCATAATAATAATATTTATTATTATTATTATTATTATTATTATTATTATTATTATTATAATCCCTGCACTCTGTGTAACCTAAACATCCATCCATCCATCCTCTACTGCTTACTCAGTGATGTCATTATTTAACCATTCATTCTGTAAAGGTGCTGTAACCTCTTAAGTCTAAAATCCTGAGCATGTACATTACTATGCAGTTTTGTAGCCAATCAGCTCCTCGGAATGGTCACCATGGTAACCCAGTGAATTCCGGCCAATGGAGAGGGAATCCAAATTTCATCCTGACAGCAGAAGGTTTAACTAAGGGCAGAGCAAATGTAAAACCGTGGACCTGGCTGAGATTAGTGGACACACACACATATGCACACACACACACACACACACACAAAACCTACCCCCACTCCACGCTTCAGACCCCCAACCCCACCTCCGGACAATTTGCTGACAGCAGCATGTCTGCACAGTGCTCTAGTGCTCTAAACACAGAGTGATGAGTGATGCTAATGGTCACATTGATTCGAATCATATAAATGGATTCGTCATGTCCTGGGCAGATATTACTTTTAACAGGCCTCCAGTCTATTAGCTTGCAGCCATTTTGCGAGGCTTGCTGTTATGTGTGATCGCGTCCTGTATATTACACACAAGTGGAGAGAAAAGATTTGGTGCCCTTCCTTCATACACCGCTCCCGGAGCCTTCTTCAGCTTCCTCTAATAAAAGCTGTCACAATTTTATTAATGCCATTCGTTTAATTTTACTGAGCACGTTACAAAACTACAGCCACCATTAACCCCATTCATTTCACATTACAACACACTCCATTAACATTTCACATTCACGTTGTCTCCTCGCTCATTTCCGCTTCTGTGTGTTCCTCGGTCTCCTTGCTGCGCTTTCATTTTCTCTAATCCTGTATATGCTTAGAGTTGCAGAAATAAAAAATGTGACATTGCCCTTCCTTTCTCTCTGTCTTGCTCTCTGTTTCTCTCTCTAGTACAGCACAAAATCCTGACCGCACATATACCCCGTGGACGGGGTGGGGGTTGGCAGTTGTTTTCTACCTCTGTTTGACCCTTTTTTTTAATTGTCTCTAGTGAATATGGAGAAGTCTAGGACTAGATGATCTTGACACATGATTTGGAATACAGTTTTTCATATAGCCAGAGATGTATAAAGGTGCTGTCCCATTAGGAGTAAATAGAAGAGTAATAATAACATTTCATAATCAATGGAAATTTCAAGGACATTTCAAGGTTTTAATGGGTTCCATCAATGTTTACATCTTCGGTAGTCAGCTGCACGTCGGGACCATCCATAGAGTACAAACCCAAAGTGATTGATTTTGGAAGTTTAATGCCTCAAATAGCACTCAGATCAATACTGGGGAATCTATTTACGTAGGTGTAGGAGTTTCCTGTTTGAAAAAGGAAACCAATCCATACTAATACACTAACCACCATGGCACTCATAAAATCAGTTAAATATTAAGCTTCAGTATTTTAGACAGTCTTTCATTGGACTTTCACTCAAGTTCCATTTGGCATTCAATGGACTTTCATTTGACTTCCATTCAACTTCTAATAAATGACGTATACCATGGATACTTCCATCCACCCATCCATTCATCTTCTATACCACTTATCCTTCAGGGTCACAGGGAACCTGGAACCTATCCCAGGGAGCATGGGGCACAAGATGGGGTACATCCTGGACAGGGTGCCAATCCACCGTAGGGCACACTCACATACACACCCATTCATACACTACGGACACCTACCATGCATGTCTTTGGACTGGTGGAGGAAACCGGAGAACCCAGAGGAAACCCTCGCAGGAATCGTACCCCCAACCCTGGAGGTGTGAGGCACACGTGCTAACCACCGTGGATTCTTAATTAAACATTTTCACACAAACGCACTCATATCTTTAATTTGAAGTTATGCCTTCCATATTGGATGCACATTTTGAAAGAGTATTTGAAGAGTTTTTTTTTAAAGAATTGTTAAAAATGTTTTTGGACAGTTAATTAAGTGGTATTTAGTGAAGCTCATCAGAAATGTAATATGATATTATTAGGGTTAAAAATGTTTTTTTAAACCTTCTCGCATGCAGGTGAAAGCTACGTTTGTGCATCTAACGAGCCCTATAGGAAAGTGGACTACACTAAGAACGTGAATCCTAACTGGGGCTCTCGGCTTGCGGGGACAGGAGTGCTGGCCGGGGCGGGCCAGCAGGGTTCGGCTGGGGGCCAGCGGGCACTGGGCGAGGGAAAAGAGAGTAAAGACTTTATCAAACCTAAGCTGGTGACGGTGATCCGGAGCGGCGTGAAACCACGCAAGGCTGTCAGAGTCCTGCTGAATAAAAAGACGGCTCACTCTTTCGAGCAGGTGCTGGCTGACATCACAGAGGCCATCAAGCTCGACTCTGGAGCTGTGAAGAAGCTGTACACTCTAGACGGGAAGCAGGTGGGTAGAATTTTACATTCTTCCAGGTGAGTGTGTGCAGAATAGGAATCAACATTGCGTAACCACTCGGGCAATGTGTCAACGTGACACAGTATTATTGTATTTATAATGCTCAACATAAGAGGTTTACCATTTTTGACACCAACAGAATAATAACTTTAACAAACCAGCAGCTTCAGATAGAAATGTCGAAATGAGCTAAAACAGTGACGGGATCATTGAATCGGTGAGTTGATCTCGAGAATCGAATCGGTTCTATTCGTGAATGAATCATTCTGACCGGTTTTATCAACGGGATTCTCCAGTTCATCGAAATGAACCGACTCGAACAAACGATTCACTCCCGAATTGGATATCATTTCAACACTTCTCTAATGAACACACTCAGGACAATTAAAGCAGATTTATATGATCACATTTAATTTCGATCGATTCCTCACAGAAAGCTGTCACAAGACAACACAGTACTGTTTTTACGTCCTTTATGAAGCTCGATGCTCCATTGCTATTGCTCGATTGTGTGGGAAAACATACATTCTTGGAAATATTGTGTTCCAACTTCCGAGGATGAACATCGGGGGCGTAACTGATAGAATTTCTGTTTGATGTTAATTATAACAGCTTCATACAGGCTAACCTCAGAATCATAGCACAAGACTGGGAACCTTATTTTTTGAAAAACTGGGTGACTAGCCATCTTCCCCATCTTGCGCTCTCCTCTTTTTAATGTTTTTCTTTCCTCTTTTGGTATCCCGATCTCTTGCCATCTACCTGATGCATGCATGTTACGACTCACAACTGTGAAGTGCCGCGTTTCTGAATAATCCAAAAAGGACACATGCACTGGGCACAGAGGGAATTCATTATAGCCTTCTTCTTAATAGATTATTGTGCAAAGAGGCCACTTAAATAACAAAATCATACAGGAAAGTATGGGGTTCTGGTGGGCCCCCTGTCTGACCAGGGCCCTTTTAAATGTCCTAAACTGGCCCCGCCGGATTAAATAATTCAAGTCTTAAAAAAAAAACCACACACACACACAGGCGGCTTCAACCTCAGCAGTCTGCATTGTGATTAATGGAAGTGTGGGAATTAAAAAATGACAATTTTGGACAGCATCGTACGCACGATCTAATTGTTCTAGTAGAACAGAAGTGTACAGATTGTAGTGTAGCTACGGTTGTTTATTTTAGCATGCTCAGTTCTAGAGTTACAGCTTCTAAGAGTATAGCCCGTTTTTATCAGCTTGATATTTACTATATACAATATACACTCATCATCAAAGGTGTAATAACATAAGCTTACTAAGCAATGTGTGTGTGTGTGTGTGTGTTGGGGGTGGGAAGGGAGGTAAACGGTGTTGGGAGGGGGCGGTGCAGGAGAAGCCCAGTTCAGCTCTGGCTGCAGGCCAGTTGCTATGGTAACCATTCTCCGCTCCTCTTGGGTGAACTCCCTGAATGGCTCAGCAGAGACAGGAACCACACAAGTTAGTGTGTGTGTGCGTGTCTGTGTGTGTGTGTGTGTGTGTGTGTGTGTGTGTGTGTGTGTGTGTGTAAAAGATCAGAGCTCATTTGTATGCCACACATTTTTCTACTGCAGTGAAGGAGGGGAATCCTTGAAAGACTTATTTGTTCTTTGGTGAGACGGAAGTGTGTGTGTGTACCCTCCTGTACCTTATAAGCAAAACTGCTGGTTTCCCATTGTAACTGCACCTGCCAAAAGGTCTTTTTTATATATATTTATTTATTTATTTATTTTATAAATGTTTCTGCCTCACTGTCATCTCATTGTAGAACTATACACCATGTAGGAAAAAACCTTGCGAGGAACTGGGATCGATCTTAAAGAGGATCTTTTGTACATGTGTGTAATTCATTCACTCATGCTAGTAGAACCTGAGAAGGTCAAGAGGATTTGAATGCTCAGAAACGTATAACGTTTTACTGTGGTATTTTGATATGTGATGTACTACAGCAGAATTCAAACTGAGTTTCTCTTTCTGTGTCTCTGAAGCTGACAAGCCTGCAGGACTTTTTCGGTGATGATGACGTGTTTATTGCATGCGGTCTTGAGAAGTTCCGCTACGCTCAGGACGATGCTGCGATCGTACACACGGGGAAAGCATCGGCCGCTGCGTTTGTTAACGGTTAGACATCGAAACGTGCACAAACACAATGTCCATCTTACATTCAAAAACAACAATTGGCCCAAATGGAAATGGGAGAACTAAGGAGCAGTGACTAGTTGATCAATTGGCGTCATCAAAGTAGACGGTGTACTTCCTCCATTATAAGCTCCAACACGCAAGAAGTGCTTGAATTAATTTTGTGTTGTCGTTATTTGACGGCTCTAGTTGCTATCAACAGCAAAAAATCCACAGTTCTCTGGAATGTGAGGGAAAAAAATACAGCTTTCTATTTGGGTGTATATAGTGCTACACATTGACAAGGTTTGTGTAAACAGTCTGTAAGGTACAATACTGTTAGCCCCGCCCCTGAGTTTATACTAACTCCCATACAACTAGAACTGTTGGTGCAGAACTAATGGCTAGTTGGAAAATTAAAGTCTTTAAAAAGGCATTCTTAGGTTTCTTCCTCATAATTCTTTGTGTATGTGTTGATAACTGTGCAAGGTGGACGGTCCAGTGTTTTGTTCACTCCATCTCTGTCTCTGTCTCAGAGTGTAAGATGAAATCATCAAAGTCGTCAGCTCCTGTTAAGTCCGCTGTCCCAAGAAGCTCTGGCATTTTCAGGTCAAAATCACCTGTGTCAGGTAATCATGAAACTTTCACACTGACAGAGGAGGAGCGTTTGACATTATGAAACTTTACTAAATGTGGTGTTGTCGTGACTGTTGACTGGTGTGTCTGCTTTCTCCCTTACAGCCAATGAGGCTCCGAGAAGTCAGAGCCCGACTGCGAGGTCATCCAAGTCCCCATCAAGCCCAGCAAGTCCACGCAGCCTGAAGGTAAAATCATGTCGGAGATCCCGCTATACACTCCTGAAGGTTTGTTTACGCAACTCCTAGAAGCGTTCGGCTTATCGTTTACTCTTAAACAAGTAACAGGATTAAGATTTGGGTTTTTTATCTTAAGTACATGAAATGTATTAACACACATCCATGCTAATGGCATGAGGACATTTTAATGATTTACTTAAAATAATTTTATTATTCTGTTTCACCTTGCTCAAATGAGGTGACGTGAAAAGTCATTTTATTTCATAACATGCTTTTACTCACTATGACTACTTCCTGTTTAATGCCACGCCCCTGTCTAGTGCTGGACAGTTCTGAAACACCATTTATTACTTCAGGCTATGAGATCACTTCTAACCAAGCATGAACCAAGCCTATCCAAATTGTTTACAGTTTTACATTGTGTGTACGTGTGTGTGTGTGTACGCGTGTGTGCGCGCGTGTGTGTGCGCACATGTGTGTGTGTCTGGGCTCTGTAGATCTCTTCCCGTCATGTATCTCCCTCCCCTCCCCCCTCTGAAGAACTGAATGGAGAAGAGGACTTGAGCCCAGAAGGTAAATCTTTCTCTCTCTCTTTGTAAATGAGTGTGTGTGTGTGTGTGTGTGTGTGTGTGTGATAGAGAGAGAGAGAGAGAGAGAGAATGAATTAATGTGTACAGTGTAAGTGAGTGATGGCAAGCAAATGAATGTCATATGAGAGCGTGTGTTGGGGTGTGAAAGGCATGCTGGCTGAGATTGTGAGGTGATATTATACACAAAATAGCATCACACAACCTTCCGAAAAGGCAAAATCCACCCTGAACAGTGAGCTTTACAATGAACACAATCTTCAACGGTGTCCAATTACATTCCGAGTCGATTGTTTTAGCGTAAACGACTTTCATGGTCTTTTTTTTTTTTTTTTTCTTTTTTCTTTTCACAGTGCCATTCGACTACCTGCTGATAGTGCTGCCAGTGTTGTAGTATTTAAGTGATTTGGGGTGGATGATTCCTTTAAATCCTGAACAGTAAAGGCACTGAATAGTCAAAAACAACATAGTCTTATTATATATATTTTTTCCCCTACATTTTTCCTCCTTCCTATTCATTCCACTCATTTGTCAATATCACCCCCCTCCCCCTCTCTGTCCATGTCCTACTGTGGTGTCTCAGTAAATGGAAATAAGCCGCAGTCTTCCATCATCAGTGATAAATACGAAGTGGGGAAAGTCATCGGAGACGGAAACTTTGCAGTGGTCAAAGAGTGTGTGGAGCGGTACGGAACTAAAACACATACATTACTTGTTGTGTTCTGAAGCTAGATATTTAACCACAAGGGCTCAGGTTTATATAT
>JAFFST010055500.1:118401-135774 GCA_022414735.1 Noturus placidus
TCCTGAAAACACACACACACACACACACACACACACACACACACCATTTTATCATATATACAGATTGCCAATGACCAGTTCTATGTTGCACAGCAGCACTCATGTCATCTTAACTGATGGTTAGCCTTTCAAATACCATGATGGATGGACGGGTCAATAAATAAATAAATAAGTACTCCATCAGAAATCTCACCAATTAGGCAGTTTAAAAATAAAAAAATAAATAAAAATGAAAGAAGAGCTCATGATATAAAACCATAGCTAAAGTTCACCAATATAGGTAATTTATAGTGCATTTATAGAAAAATAATCAAAATCAATGATCAGGTGGTGTGACCCAACGTCAAGTGGAGTTAAATGGTACCACCCCAAAGTTGATTCATTTCCAATAAAGGCATGTTTTACTCCCCTTATACCACAGCAATGCACCAACAATTACAACCCCGCCCCCATTTATTAAAGAACATGTCATATTATAAAATCGTACATAGCTACATGTAATGTTGTTGAACGTCCATAAAACCAGTTTGAGTATGGCAAAAATCTAAAAGTATTACCAATATTCAATGGCTCTGAAAACAAAACCGAAGAACTGAAATGGACCAGAAAGAATAAAAAGAATAAAAAAAAGAAAAAAAATACATATACTGTGAGACATGCACTGTTATATTATTTACCTGTGCAGGAGCATGTGTAGGAGTAGGTTTTCCAGACGGAGGCCTCCTCGGGAATGGGGGCTTAGCTGGACCTGAGCACATTATATGCATGGATCAGGATTTTGTTCATCAAATTCAGTGCAACGTAAAATTGCCTAACCTGTAGCCCTAGAACATTTTAGACAAAACACTGGGACTCATTAATGCCTTGTGATGAAATTCAAGGATGCAAGACAACACACTTTCTTCACACGATCATAGCTTTAAAGGACTATACCAATATCTATCCATTTTCCTTACCACTTATCATAGACAGGGCTGTGGGCTGCCTGGAGCCTATCCCAGGGATCTCTGGGCACAACTCAGGGGACACCCTGAACGACGTGCCAACCCATCACAAGGCACAATCGCATACAACATTCACACCCCCATTCACACACCACGGAAAATATGGAAATGGCAATCAGCCTGCAGTGCATGTCTTTTGGACTAAGGAAACCGAAGTAGCCAGAGGAAACCCCTTGAAGAACAGGGATCACATGCAAACTGAGCACACAGGGTGCAGGCGAGATTCAAAACCTCAACCCCTGAGGTGCGAGGCAAACGTGTTAACCACCAAGTCCCAACAATACATTTATTCCCAATACATGAAAATGTGTCAAAAATACTAATTCAATTTTCCTTTTATCTTCTTGAGTGTTAGCAGGATAACCAAAAGAAAGAAACAAAAAAAAAAAAAAAAAGCACATTCTTACGCTTTCCCCTGCCTCTGCTGGAGGTTGTGACTGCTAAAGGCTTCCCAGCTGTAGGTGAGTCCTGATCTCCTGAACTTCTCTTTCCAGAGGGGTCAAAGGGCATTTCTGCAGGCTGAGCTCCGTCTTCCTGGGAGGGAGCTCCGGACTTGCGCGCAGCTAACGGAGGTCTGGGGGGTGGACGGAGTTGACGGAGCTCAGTTTTCTCCTCTGAGGAACCCTGCTGCTGGGGCATGGATGATTTTTTCACCAGGGGTCTGGGAGCAGGAACTGGATGAACTGATGGCTTATTTTGTTCATCTGAACTAATTTTGCTCTCCTCCACAATCTGTGTTGGGTTACACAGTTTTGCAGCGATGGCTGCTTTGGGATTCTGGGTTCGTGGACGTGGTTCTGGTCTCATTATTGTTTCCAAAGGTTCAGATGAGACTGTGGAAACCAAGCAGCTTTTAAAATAGACACTTTCCTCTTCGTCGCTCTTCTCACTTTGGTCACTGACATCACATTGGTCGCATTGGAGGTCTTGTTTCTCCCAACCGAAGACGTCGAACAGGTCCTGGAGATACTTATTGGATGCAATGTCTAAAGGAGTGTCAGAAAAGCCGGCAAAAATACTCTCGGTGGTATTGTCTTTAAGGCGCACCAAGGTCTGAACTTTGACCTCTGTTGTTATTGGTTGATCCTCAGGTTCCTCTTTAATCACAGACTGCAGTAAAGCTTTGGAGCGCGGGCGTGGCCTGGGGCGTGCTGAAACCTCCTGTTTATCTGGGTCCTGTGACTGAGCATTATGGGTAATGTAGGAGGAGTCGGGAGAGATGGGAGTCAAGAGATCCAGTGCATGAGTGAAGTCAGTCTGAACTCCACACTGCTCACCACTAGGAGGGTGTGTTGGAGTGTGTGTGGAACATGGTGGATCAGGCTTGTCCAGTTCAATCAAAGAGTGCTTGCGTGCGAGTACCGGCTCGGCAGGTTTAGGAGTGAGTAGGAAGGACGGACGAGGTGGTTTTGGGGGCCGGCGCACTGGGAAAAAAAACCAACAGGAACATGTTTGGTTAGAGGAAGGTTTTAGCCAAAAATAAACACAAGTTGTCCTTTACTCCATATAAGACAAATATTTTTGTTGTGTTAAGCTTGTTTATTTTATTTTGTACTTGAGTTTTGTGGCTAATGTTGCTAACAATTATAGGAAATTTATGGCCACCAGTTTAGCATTGTGTAGCCTGTACACTTGTCTATTCAGATTGACTTCCTTTGTGCTGTTTCTGACACGCTAGTGTAAGGCTCACTCCATCAGCATCAAGCTTATATAGGGGGTATGTCCCAAAAGATTCTAATCTGCAGATATTTTTGAAAACTAAGTACCGAAAGCAGGTGTCACAAATAATCTTTTAAAAAGGAAAAAAAAAAAAAAAGTGTGTAATGAGTCAGACTTCCCTTACTCCAGTACAAAACCTTCCATGTCTTCCATGTTTCCACATTACTCCAGGCTTTGTGATGGCAGGGAAAGCATTTTTATGGTTATTGATGTGTAAAGCCAGACTTTTATAACACTGGTGTACTGTAAGGAGTTCACCGTTGTGGTGCGAACATCGTGAAATGCGCGCGTAGTGCCATCATGTAACAGCTTCTCGTTTGGAGATATTCCTGCACAGTGACATGCCATACATCCAAAAAAATAAATAATAATAAATAAGTAAGTAAATAAATAAATAAATAGATAAATAAGTAATTGTGCTGTTCTTTGTGGCGAAGTGTGTAATAATATATAAATATATTTTTTTAAATGGATGAACCTAGTGCCTACCATTTTGCAAACACTTATGGCGTATGGAACTGCGCAATTGAGAAATATTCTTTGATGAGAACACAAAGATGAGATTAATAACATGTTCTGATTGCAAATAATTTATGTTTCACAGCAGGAGGGGTAAAAACTTAAGCAATCACAACTTCATGTATTTTACTGGTAAATTTCATTGCTTCTGCATTATGCATCTGCTTCTGAAGTCTACAATTATGTGGATCTACTAAACTTCACTTGAGCTGATACAGTAACTGAAACAGGCCTCAAAATGGTGTCTTAATAGTGTTCCCAAGGGGAAATGCTGAGGGCAAGGTGACAAGTCTGTGTACCGAACTGAGGCAACCATTAGCCGTAGGTTAGTTTTTAAAAGTCTTTCTTTGGACCGGGCTTTAATAAATTCTTAACTATAGGTCACGCACACTTGTTATAGACTAGGACTTACTCGAGGGTCTGGTACAGCTCTGTGGCTCAGAAACCTCTGGATCAGTCTGCGTGGCGATGGTGGAGGTATGATGAGGAGCAGAAGATGAAGAGGATGATGATAATGAGGAGGAGGGTGATGAGGAAGAAGAGACCGGGGAAACCTGGATATTCTGCTCCCGACTTTTTTCTCTGATGACCTGTTCGTACGAAGGTGGGGGAAGCTGGGGAAAGAAAACCAGTCGAGTTGAATTGACATTGAATCCCTCCCTGCGACGGTAGTGTTTAGACAGTGTTTTTACTGTTTAGTCATGATTTCTTCAACCGAGTACTACAGTAAAAAAAAAAAAAAAAAGAGAAGTGCAGTATTATTTCGTTTTCCTTACATGTACCACAACAGAACCAGTCCAAGATGGCTGAGCAGGGGGTGGTGCAGGGGGAAATGCCCCAGATGCCCCTGGGAACCAGGAGTTTGTAGCCAGTGGTTCAGCTGCAACGATGGTGATCTCTGGACGCCTGCAGCATGAAAACGGCCAATTAAAAGAATAGACAGATTACCAAATATTTAACATCGGATCGCTTTATACCTCAGTGCTGTTGAGAGCTCGGTTCTAAATGGTCAAAAAGTGTTAGACTGGAGCTCTTCAGTACATGAAGAGATTATTTTATTTTAAACGTCTAATCATTAATAATTCATGAGATTATCATGTGATAATTTTTTTGTGTGGAAAGGTTTATTTATATATCATTTTTGGAAGGAGTCTCCAGCGTCAGTGCTTTGTAACCCTCAGGGGTAAAGCTGTGAGCAAGTTTTGCAACACGAGAAAGTCCGGATGGAGGGATTTCTGGTTTCTCAGTGCAATATAAGATGTGTCTTTCTTTTAACTGTCTGTAAGGTGATGTAGTAGAAGAGGACTTCAGGAGGTGCTGTTAGAGGAAAATAATTCACTTTCGGGGTGGCACCAGAGGGGCCAAATGACGCGATCACTGATTATTTCTCTACAGCAGCATGCTCTTACAGTGTTCAATGTAACTGGTCCCATTATTGGATTTGACATACTGGTTACATAGTTTTCAAGATGAACATTACAACAAATGAGATACAAACAAAAATAATAACAAGTATGAATGACTGAAATGAATACAAAACAATCCTTTCTTTCACCTGAAATAAAGAGACAGAAAGAGTGTTTCCTCACTCACCGCCTCTCTCGGTTTTGGTCGGTCAGTCCAGCTGTTCTGGTGGACGCTGAAAATAGTCCGAGTGGGAATAAATAAATAAATAAATATATAAATAAATAAAAACACATCAGAACAAAATACAGTCACGCATCATGAACACTAAAAAACGAGGCGTACTCACTCCTTTTTATCACCGCCCGGATCGACGAGAGTGCGCCTTGAGTGCTAAAACAGAAAGAGAGAGTTATGAACAACCTCTTTTTTCTAATCCTGTTGCATAGTTTACTTTAAGCGAAATAACTCTGTTTCTGTGCGTCCAGCTGTGGCTCAATTCCTCACTCAGAACTTGTTTCCTAGCAGCGAAGTGGGGCTTATGCTGAGTAATGGGAAAACCATCGACCAACCACGCCAACATTCCCCATCCAACACCGACATTCTCCGGTCGCCTGCTGGAGTCTCTTGCTCTGAATAATAAACTAAATGGTCAAATGAGTCTCAACTCTGATCAGTAAGAAAGCTTCGATTAAATTTGAAGAACTGCACATTGACTGAAGCTTTCTGCAAGATGCTCATTTAGACCTTCAACTGTAAACTTACGTTTTCCTCCACAGGAAAGTCTTCAGTATGGATGGATGGCTTTCTAATTTCTTGGTAACATGACAAGCTGAATTACTTGGTTTAAATATCTTCAAGAGTATAACAATAATAATAATAATAAAATTAAAAATAATACAAAAAATAGAAAAGCGAGAGAGAGCGAGAGAGAGAGCGAGAGGGGATGTTGACGGAATGACTGTTCATAGCCATTATAACATGAGTGAGTTATAAGTTTATAACAGGATCTAACTTGCTTCATGCCTGATCAGTAAATGTAACTACAAATGGGTGGACAAAAAAAAAATAAAATTATACAAACTCTGTCTGTTTCGTTCACGTCATGGTGCAAAGCTAATGAAGCAAACGTTAGATAGCAAGCATGTCTTGGCTGATTGACATTTTCTTTAAATATTTCTATGTTCTGCCATTTGAGCTCTCGTCATTAAGGGTATAAGACTCCCCTATTTCATGATGCTTAGAAGCCCCTTCCAAACCTCTGCACCTACAATCCTTGTGCATTGTGTAATGTAACACGCAAGTGCTTTTCTCAGACAAATTACACTACTTTCCCAGTCGGCGTGGTTACATGACCATAGCTCAGTACGGCCATAAAGCCAGACGTGAACACAAACAAGACGGAAAACTTAAATTATCTCTTGACAATAAACAAAAACAACGAATACCTTGTTTTTCTTGCCCTGAGTCAACAAGTATTTCCAGCAGAGGAGGTCAAACAAAGACGTTCTACTGTTTCAGGCCAAACGTTCCCTTTCTAGATTCCAAGTAAGAGCCAGTGACTCAAACCAGGAGCTTTTTGAGGCAACAAGTGTTGGACTTTAGATTAGGGAGG
Source organism: Noturus placidus (assembly GCA_022414735.1). Taxonomy (NCBI): domain Eukaryota; kingdom Metazoa; phylum Chordata; class Actinopteri; order Siluriformes; family Ictaluridae; genus Noturus; species Noturus placidus. The sequence goes on from JAFFST010055500.1 coordinate 124,663, forward strand.
GGGAGGAGAGAGCTCAAAAGGCAGACACACATACTATAAAAGCCCAGCAGGCTGACACACATACTTTCAAAACGAACACAGCAAACTCGGTGCAGTAAGTTTCGTGAAAACAGTTTTCTTTTTTCCTCTTACCTAGCCTGGCGGTGTTCAGGCTTGTTCCTATCTGCTCGATCTGAAACACACACGCGCGCACACGCACACGCACACACACACACACGTCAATCCAGCTATCCACCTCAGAGATCATGCTTTTGCCAAGATGTCAGGAACGCTACGGAAAACTGGAGTAATCATGACGGAACAGCAGAAGGATAGACACAGATTACAACGTACATAAAATAAAAGAATCAGAAGGAACCTGGAAATAACCAACACGATGACAAAAACATTCACATAAATTGCACATACTTAAGCCCAAGTACCTAATTACTGTTTACACTTCTTTGTATCCACGACTCAACTCCCATTAGACAGAGATTTAAATAAGTGTATTGGACAAATAATAAAACATGAATAAAAACCTGTTGATTGAGTCTGGTAGAGTAACGCATTCTCTTTCGCAGAAAGCGAGAGAAAGAACCGTACACACCCGTCGACTGTAATTTACAACATAATGTGTGTGTGTGTGTCCCAGAATCTGGGCATGTAACTGAGACTATTCACCTAGCAGTCCACGTAAATCTGCGTCTTGGTTTCTCAACTAAGAAAATGTTTGTCATTAAATTACTAAACACTATCAATGCATGACTGTTTAATTATTTACATCACAATTCAACTGAATTCAATTCAGGTCACCTCGGTGCAAAACAGCTGGCTACACCTCCTGGCCCTCAACGTTACATCTCGCATGCCTTTCATACGTATAGATTTCCTAGGGAAGTGCATAGAGTGTACAGTTTATTAGCTTTTAGAGTAAGGCTTTAAAAAGGTGCGTCGGTAATGCACCTTAAAAGACATAGCTACGATATTTAAGTTTCCACACTGCTGTAGGAACCGAGTCTGGTCTCGAGACATTTTGTATCGAGTTGGAATTGTCTCTTTGGCATTTTTTACTTGGACTTGGGCATTGGTCCGCTTCAATATGGTCTTGTCAAACTTTGTTCACGTGAAAATAAAAGACAACAAGAAGCAATGCCGTCTTCTAGAAAACACAACATAACAGGTGCAACGCATGCCCGAAGCCAGCTGGCTGAAGTAAAGTCTTTAATGCTGGGAGAAAAGATGGTTTTTCAATCTCGATTTTGATTTAACCTCAACCACCTAAAGCAGCGGTCACCAACCCTCTTCCTAGAGATCTACCACGACTCTTTTAGTTGATGCAGAACTTTTGAAGGCAATGATTAGATGATTAGGTGGAGCTATGGATTATGGTTGGAGCTAAAGTCTTCAGGAAGGTAGATCTCCACGAACATATTTGGTGACCACTGCCCTAAAGACGCTGTCTTGACTTGACCTCGGCGAGTCCTTGCCTTGGACTCGACTACAGTCCAACGTTTCCAAAAAGGTGTACCGTGATCAAAGCAATTCAAGTCAAGTGGCTTTTACTGTCAATCCTCTGTATGGCTTGTAGACGTTGCAATGACCAACATCCGCACGACCATGGTGCAACCATAACATGCGGCGAATACAAAACAAATACACAGCGAAACAGAACAGTGAACAAATTGGTGCAACAACTACTCACTGTAGAACCAGCAGAAGTAAAAAGAGTCATAAAAGTGAAGTGAGGGTCATAATAAAACAATATTAATAATAATAATAATAATAATAATAAATAAGTGTTGGATAGCAGTGATAATTTCGGTGGTTCCAGACCAATGCCAACGAATGCTGCTGGTACCTTTATTTCTGAAAGTGTCCATAAAATGAGTAAACAAGGGCGGCTGTGGCTCAGTCGGTAGAGCGGGTTGTCCACTAATCCACTAATCGTGGGGTTGGTGGTTCGAATCCCGGCCCGGGTGATCCCATGCCGAAGTGTCCTTGGGCAAGACACTGAACCCTAAGTTGCCCCCGATGGCAAGCTGGCACCTTGCATGGAAGCTCTGCTACCATTGGTGTGTGAGTGTGCACTTGTAAGTCGCTTTGGATAAAAGCGTCTGCTAAATGAATAAATGTAAATGTAAACAAGGATTATATGGGTCACATCACAGTGCTATTGGTGATCATGTGACTGGTCGCTTTGGTCACATGACCCAGTAGTGTTCATGTCTCAGCTCCTAAATATAACCCTCACTAATTCTACAAGTAGTAAGTGTTTTTAAACCAATCTGCATTGGAGATTGATTATTATAGGCTACTGTAATATAACAATTATTATTCTTGTCTACAAAAGCTCGCCATCATTCCTGGCATTCCACACACCAGAGATTCAGAGAAATCATCCTACCTCATAAAACAGCCATAATTACCTGCGAATACTAATTAAACAAGGCAAAGTCATTTAAAAACACAAAGCGCTACCATTGGACGTGTTTCTTTTGCATTGTGACGGTATAAACAGCTTTGGTAATGAATTATTCACCTTTTCTCATCCCACGAACACTTAAATACTCAAGTATATTAATATGAGGAGGAAAAAGTCAACGCTCGCGTGCCACCAAAACACTTCACCTGAAGCCGCAGTGGGCGCTCGCGGGTTTCTCCTCGCGCCGCCGGCCTCTCGCGACTCTCTCAAACTTTCCTCTTCATCCTCCACTCTCGCTTCAGCCATATCCAGAATCCAGATGAAGAGATATCGCTTCTTTCGACACAAACACAAACAACAACAGCTTAGCTTAGAAAAAAACCCATTTCTCCTGTCCTGTGTACAATATAATCCTGTGACACGGCCGGATAGAGGAATGCGCGAGAGAAAATAGGGCTTGTTCCTTTTGAACTTTTATTCCTAATGAAAAGCAGTTCAGCCGCAAATCCAACCTTTTAATGCCTTTATGGAGAGGAAAGACCAGGAGAAAGCTCCTATCCGAATAAAACAATGTAGTTCATTATCTGAAACTACAATAAGCTCCAATATAAATATCGCTCGAGCGTTTCGGTACGCTCCCACGTCATGACGTAAACAGGAAGTTCTTGTGTGTGTGAATTTCCAACAAACTAGGGAGGTGCCAGACCACAACTGACATGTTCGCAATACATTTGTCTAATAAAATGACAATTATATTTAGTACATGTTAAAAAATGAAAACAAAATCGTTAACATTATTATTATTATTATTATTATTATTATTATTATTATTATTATTATTATTATTTAAAGCTCATTTAAACAAGCTTCTCAGTCTCTACATTGTGAAATAGTCTGCAAATATTCTTTTGAATACATTTCAATAAAAGCTCTAATAGGATTATTAGATCCTTATAGCCTTTACTTTAAAAAAGAAAGTTCACAGATGACACCATATTTATGGGGCTCTACAGCAACAATGATGAGACAGCATACAGTACAGGAACGAAGTACAGGCCATCTCATAGCCTGGTGTGATTCCAACAATCCCTCACTGAATGTCAACAAGACAAAGGAGATGATTGTTGACGTCAGACGCACCAGCCATTATTCATCAACGGCACAGAAACAACGCAGAAACTCACATCTCCATCGACCTGCCATGGTCACTAAACACATCCTCCTTAGTAAAGAAGGCCAAAAAGTACCTGCATTTTCTAAGAATGTTGAAGAGAGCTGACATGTCTCCCACCCACCCCCTCCATCGTCACTTGTACAGATGTGTCATTGAGAGTGCACAGTACTCACCAGCAGTATCACCGTCTGGTACGGAAACTGCTCAGCATCTGATAGTGGGTAGTGAAGATGGCATAGCACATCACCCGTGCTAATCTTCCTGCCATTGAGAACATTTACACCACAAGGAGTGTGAGGAAAGCAAACTCCATCAGGAAGGACCCCTCTCACCCATCCTACAACTGGTTTAAGGGTTAAGAGTTCAAACCCCAGCACTGTGAGTGCCATATCATGGCTGACCCTGTCATTTGACCCCAACTTCCTAACAAGCTGGGATATGCAAATCCCTCAGCACTGCCAAGCTACCATTGTTGGGCCCTTGGGCAAGGCCCTTAACCCTCAATTACTCAGTTGTATAAATGAGATAAATGTAAGTCGCTCTGGATAAGGGCATCTGTCAAATGCTGTACATGTAATGTACAATGACTGTGCCCTGCGATGGATTGGCACTCTGTCCAGGGTGTACCCCAATTTGTGCCCGATTCTCCCTGGGATATGCTCCGGGTTCCCCGTCACCCTCTAGGATAAGTGTTATACTAAATGGATGGATGGATGGATGGATGGATGGATGGATATGACTGCTTATCTGTTTTACTTAATTGTATTATAAACTTCCAACGTACAGACATCTGATCCAAAATGTACCCAGTTGTGTAGGAAAACAGAGAACCTGGCATTGTTTCACACTGAGCAACAACTGTCCACTAGTGACCACAAGATGGCGGTGAAAACATGATTATAAACCCTAGGCTTTATTTACTTATTTATTTCCTGTTCTCTTGAAACTTTGTGTACTACAAATACTCTTTTTTTTTTACTAACAGTTTCTTTATCTGTTTTTAATGACAACAATCTGTTCATGAATAACGTACTTAACATAAAGTTTTAACGTAGCTAGGCTGTGTAGGTACATTTCCTTCTAACTACTAACGACGCAGATCTGAAGCCTAGTTGGCGTCCTTACAAGACACACAGTGCACTACTTGGTGGTGTGAAACTCATTATGTTATGCCCTACATCGTGCACTCCTGTAGGTAGAACGGAGGGATTTGGGAACCAGTCAGTCTGCCTGTATTTGCATATGTAAATGAGTGGGCTGGGTTTATAGGGAATCCGGAGCACCTTGTGTGACCGGCGGGATTACTCTGATCCTGAGCTGTCCGACATAAACATCAGGATATTCCAGGAACATAAACGAGTTTGTTTGTTTGTTTATCTTAACCCTTCTCTTTCGTTTCGGAAATCATGCGCAATTTACTCAGTGGATGGGAATTTACAAGAGTTTAATGGATTTTCCTGTTCAGAAGACAGAATAACATTCCTTCAATGCAGAATATAACGGGTGAGATTTATACCGGATTAATTTCTGCTTCAACAAGTGTGACCTCAAAACGTGTTTATTATAGTCTTTTTATTATATGTTGATGTTGTTTTGTGTTTAAAGGGATTGGCTAAACCAAATTAGTGAATGAAAGGAACAAAAAAACAAACAAACAAATCCCAAAGGAATAGTAAACTAATACACAATAGTAATAGACAGCAAGTACTGTGTGTATTTACATTGTGTAATTTAATCAAGGACATCATTAAATCTGGTTTTAAGGACGGTTTTTAGATTTAGACGTGATATAATAAACACTACCGCTTAAAACCTTTTGAACATTTTATTTATTGTTTTTTTTTTGAGAATTTTGGTTTAAATGACCTAATTATAAAATGTATCAGACTGCTGTGGTATGAGAGGGATAAAACACTTTTGGACAATGCTGAAATAGGGAAAATAATGAACTTCAGGATAGCAGTAACATCACTACCACGGCGTCATTGATTATTTTCCTATAACAGCATATCTCCAAATGTTTATTTCTTATTAAATGTTGTGAGGTCTCAGTATTGCGAGACCTTTAATATTATCCAGTGTTATTGCATTTCCTTGTAGGTTTTATACTAGTTTTGTTGGATCGTGGGTAATATTATACATCTAATAACACAGAGACCTTGTAACGTATGTAAAGAAGAAAAGAAAAACACTTTGGAGTGTGCTGTTGTAAGAAAATAACCATTGCAAAGTTGAATTACTGTTCTCACACTGAAGTTGATTATTTACCAGTATGGCTTGAACTGATTTATTAGATTGAGATTGAGAGTACCACCGCGTATACCACAGCAATTTGCCAATGAACAATTTGACAACCATTTAAAAAAAAAATCATCCATTTACAGTTATTTTTAATGTTTTGGAACGTTTGCAGAGCAGGTTGGTTCGTGTTATTGCTTACGTTTTAGCAGTTATAGACATTCTTTCCCTAATGCATCTTGTCACATTACCAAAAAAAAAAAAAGCAATAAATAACTGGAGTGCCCTAGGTTCTGAAGAATTTCCTTGCTGGAAAACCTAATGTTATAGCTTTACTTTACAAACATGACTGTTACAGAGCGCTGACACTGGAGACTCCTTCCATAAATGCTAAATAACCATCCCTACACAGAAAAATGTCACGATATCAATGATTACGCTCATTTTTAAAATATGCCATATGAGTCCTTGTGTAAGTCTATAGAAACGATGACGTGTTAGAAAGAGCATGTTAATATCTGAGCTGTCAGAGCTGCAGTTATAGAAAGTGACTCAAAATCATAACAACACAATGCTATTTATCATTATATAATATATAATCATGATATAAATAATTTCACCCACATTCGCATGCAGCTTGGTAAAATGTCTTACAAGTCTTATAATAAATTGTAATGAACTCATTTAGTATTTGATTCAAAAGCAGAGCTTAAAAGGCTTTGTCCTCGTCCCTCATCTTACCCCCTGGAGATTTAATAAAAATCAACCATTTACCATTTCAACATCTGGCAACTCACCGAGTCCCTGAGGCGATCTAGATATTATTAGTTCCCTTTGTTTACAGTCAGGACTCCTGATCTCCTCGTCCCTCCCACACAGATGTTCCCCTAAAAGACTTAATTTCTCACAGTTTAATGGATAATGTTTCTGTTTGTTCACTCTCTCTCTCTCTCTCTCTCTCTCTCTCTCTCTCTCTCTCTCTCTTTCTCTCTCATCTGTCACAGCCTGAAACTCTACTCACAGACGCGGCCGTGCTGAGGTAAGAATTTTGGGGAATAGTGAGGAATGCAGAGAATGTTAGATCAGGGCCTCCACCCTGTAGGGACGAACTAAGGGCTTCTGCAAATGAACATGAATGTCCAGCCACTTCCAGTCTAACATTTCAACTATAAAAGCACATTTACTCAAATCTGAAAAAAGTATGACCTTTAATACATTTAAAATATTTATATACAGTATCTCATAAAAGTGAGTACACCCCTCACATGTGTGTAAATATTTGATGATATCTTTTCATGTGACAACACTGAAGAAATGACACTTTGCTACAATGTAAAGTAGTGAGTGTACAGCTTGTGTAACAGTGTAAATTTACTGTCCCCTCAAAATAACGCAACACACAGACATTAATGTCTAAACCACTGGCAACAAAAGTGAGTACACCCCTAAGTGAAAATGTTCAAATTGGGCCCAAAGTGTCAATATATTGTGTGGCCACCATTATTTTCCGGCACTGCCTTAACCCTCTTGGGCATGGAGTTCTCAGAGCTTCACAGGTTTCCACTGGAGTCCTCTTTCACTCCTCCATGATGACATCACAGAGCTGGTGGATGTTAGAGACCTTGTGCTCCTCCACCTTCCATTTGAGGATGCCCCACAGATACTCAATAGGGTTTAGGTCTGGAGACATGCTTGGCCAGTCCATCACCTTCACCCTTAGCTTCTTTAGCAAGGCAGTGGTCGTCTTGGAGGTGTGTTTGGGGTCGTTATCATGCTGGAATACTGCATACTGATCATGCTCTGCTTCAGTATGTCCCAGTACATGTTGGTATTCATGGTTCCCTCAATGAACTGTAGCTCCCCAGTGCCGGCAGCACTCCTGCAGCTCCAGACCATGACACTCCCACCACCATGCTTGACTGTAGGCAAGACACACTTGTCTTTGTACTCCTCACCTGGTTGCATCCAAACACACGCTTGACACCATCTGAACCAAATAAGTTTATCCTGATCTCATCAGACCACAGGACATGGTTCCAGTAATCCATGTCCTTAGTCTGCTTGTCTTCACCACACTGTTTACGGGCTTTCTTGTGCATCATCTCAGTAATAAGTGTTCAAGCTGCATAGAAGAGAAGATTATGAGTCTTAAACATCTCATATGTTGGTTCTGAAGTTTACACCATAGTGCTTTTGAATTCTAACATCAAGAGAGAGAGAAAAAAAAACAGATAAAATGTTCATCAGATGGAATTAAATAAATAAATAACTGTTGACGTTGACAAATTGCTGTGGTGAAAGGGGGAATGAAACACCTCAAAGTATCCTTCAACATTCAAAGTGTTTTATTCCTTACTTACTGGTAAATGGCTGTGTGTGTCTCATTCACCCATTCACACACACACACACTCACACACCAATGGTAGCAGAGCTGCCATGCAAGGGGCTAGCTTACCATCGGGAGCAACTTGGGGTTCAGTGGACCCTTCAGTATGTGGAGTCACATGGGCCGGGAATCGAATCGCCAACCCTACGATTAGTGGACAACCCACTCTACCACCTGCACCACAACCGACCACTTACTTATCATATTATTATGTCTGAGGTAGGCTAGTTCAATGTAAGAATTGTAAGGAACAGATTAAAATGCGGTCTTCGGATCTTTTATACTGCGGTTGAGCCTGGTGCATTAAAATTATGATATTTTTCTACTTGGCTGCCTAAATACTTACAAAAGATTTACAATTTACAGTATGTGGCCCAGATGCATGTGTTTTAACATGTATAATATTTTGTGTTTAATTTACCCAAATAGTGATCAGGCAATAATCCAACCATTTCCCATACTGCGTATCCTACCCAAGGTCACAGGGAGCCTGGAGCTTATAAAAGGGAGTTCAGGGCTCAGGGTCGGGGACAAGTATGGGGTGCCAAGCCATCGCAGGGCACAATCTCACACACATTCACAAACACTTTGGAAACACCAGTCAGCCAACATGCATGTCTTTGGACTGGAGGAGGAAACCGGGGTACCTGGAGGAAACCCTTTGAAACACGGGTAGAGCATGCAATCTCCACACACACAGGGCGGAGGTGGGATTTGAGCCCCTAACCCTGGATTTGTGAGATAAACGTGCTAACCGCTAAGCTTCTGTGCCCCCTCCCAATTGTCGTGTAGCTGTTATAAGGGCAACCTGAATACATGATGCTTTTTGACTTATCTTTGACCTCTTTTGTACTTAACCAGTAGTAGCATGCTTCCTCTGTATCTGGTCTTGCTACTAACGTTTGGCCGTCATGGAAAATATCCAGATGCCGACTGCATTATGGTTTAGCTCCTCCTACTCACTGGCGAGATGATGGCGTCTGTGGTCGCCAATGCTACCAGGGGACAGACCCTAAATCTTAAGGGCGTAGATCCTGAAACATGCATGATTGTCTTCAAAAACCACTGGGCACAGGTAATGCAAGATCAGGTAGTTAGCTCAGTCTGACCTAAAAACAGGTATGCTACAAAAGCAAAGAAGTCAATCATCTAACACACCACCATGTTGTTAGGTTTTGCGGATCCTGGAAAAGCACGAGCCGACCCGCAACGGAGGCCATCTCCGTTCAGGCCCGATCTCCGGAGACGACGCAAGCGCTGTGCAAAACTATGTTGAGCACATGCTGTTCCTCCTGACAGAGGAGGAGTGTGGTGTTGGCGGAGCCATGGGCCCCATTCTGGAGTTTGTGCTGCTAGAGAACGTGATGGAGCGCCTGTTTGTTTGGAGCCTGCGACGTAACTTTACAGAAGCGGCGAAGCTGGAGCAGCTGTGTATGTACGAAATGCTGGTGGCACAGGCACGGCAGCCCCTGCTGCACCACAAGCCCATCTTGCGTCCGTTTGCTATGCTGCTTTCTTCCTGTGGCTCCAGTTCCAGCTCGGCGCCGGTGGAGGCTATGTTGGTAGAACTTCTGCACCGGCTGTCTTGCAATTTGGCACGTGACGACTCCGCCCTCCAGCTCTTCCTCTTCCACAGTGGGCAAGATCAGGGTGCTGCCAACTTCCTGCTCTTTTCGCTGCTGTTGCCTTTCGTGCACCGTGATGGACCTGTGGGCGTGCAGGCCCGCGATGCTCTCGCCCTCATTGTGGCGTTGTCAGCTCGTGACGTCACTGTGGCCAATCACATCACCCAGAACACCTACTTCTGCCCGGTGAGTGGTGTTGGCGTAGTCATAGTATCTATTTCTTACTGTCATGCTTACTAATGTTGGGCTTTGTTTGTCGAACAGAATATGAACAAATTTAATCGTAAATTCATATTTTTAAAAAATCGTACAAAGTTAAGACTGATAAGCCTATTCAAATAGGTCAGAAGTAATGGCACCCCATTAAAAGAGGACGAACCATTGTCTGTATTACTGGAAGATTTATCACACTAAATTTAGGAGGTGGTAAATGTTTAACCATTTCTTTATCATTTTGTCTTTTCAGCTCTATGTGAGTTTTGTGTGCTTTCATAGAGTTAATCATAGGTTTAACGGAAACCTCTCATGACCGTCCTTCGTAATTTATCAGCATATAGACATGAGTATGAAGAAAATCACTGTTACCAGAACAACTGTGGTGGGAATTGTATGTACGAAAACATATAACCTTACGTACAACTTCACAGAGTAATTGATAAATGAGGCCCATTAAACATAATTTTTTTTTCTAGATTCTTTTTTATATATACGAGACATGACTTTACAGGGACCTGATGCCTAGACTAAACTGACCACATTCATCCCACATCTACCTTGTTAGGAACCCCATTTTAATTTCATCTCATGTTTGTGGGTTTCTGAATCTTGTAGACCGACTGGGTGGAATATTTTTTTATTCTCTGCATAATATAAAAACTTCATGACGTACGTTTATTGTGAGTGCAGCGCCAGGTACATAAACACACACACACACACACACACAACCCTTATATAACAGCGTTACTGTACAGTAATTACAGGAAAGAGGAAAGGGAGGGGAGGCTTAGTGTGATGGCTAGCTGTTCTTCAGAGACGACAAGAGAGAATAGTGAATGCTTCTCACCCCAACAACTTCGACAGTCTGTTGGATCGGACCATGTTGAGTTCAAACTTGTTGATCTGGGAAAAACCATGATATAGCCTTCTTGAGAAATGACGACTGTTAAGTCCATGTCTTTAGTATTTATTAGATGCATGTTTGTTTATGGGAATAACTAGTGATGTCTGTCAAATTTGAATTGGTCCTGTGAAATATTATGATGGTCTGGGGGGGGGGGGGGGGGGG
>JAFFST010055500.1:135794-152798 GCA_022414735.1 Noturus placidus
GTGTTAAGCTGGCTTTACTATAATCGCTGGCTCAAAGCCACAACAACTCCGTTCAGTTCTGTACACACACACACTAGTGATTTCATTCCAAAGACTTCACCACCCCCTTTTTAATCCGTGTTGGATGTTAATTCCATGTACAAATCTCTGCATTTGGTAAATGTAGTGGGTTTTTTGTTGTTGTTGTTGTTTTACTGGATTACTCTGGAGTTTCTGCCCTTGACATCCCTGTCCTACAAGCAGACAGAAGGACCACAGCACTTTTGACTTCTCAAATTAGTCAGAAGGCGTTGATTAATTTTCTATAACAGCAGCTCTGACAGTAGTTAATATTAATGCGCTGTGTATAATACGTTATAGTTTAGTACGGTGTGTGTAGTCATAAGACCCATTCGTTCAGTGGTGAGAAATAAAAGGAAAATGGAAAGGAAAAATGTCAACAATTCAGTGTTGATTCAGGGAACCAGACCAAAATCTCCATGGCTCATGCAATATCTAACTGTCCACTTGTTTTGGTCCACCCCAAGTGGGAAAACACTGCATATGTAAAAGCACCATTATATTCTCGACCACAGAAGTCTTCAAGAAAGAGGACTTGGCACGTTCTCATTTCTCAGCAATGTCGCAAGCTACATTTCAAATATCAAAAGAGAGAGAGGAAAAAATCAGTCTATAGCTGCTAAAATGTAAGTTGCCTCATGTGACAATCCACAACATTATATATAAAATGAAGAAGTGTGTCATTCTTTAATGCATAAATAAATGTAATTGGCAGTTAGTTGTGTGCCCGATGCTTCCTGGGATAGACTCCAGGTTCCCCGTGACCCTGAAAAGGAGTAAGCGGTTGAAGATGGATGGATGGATGGATGGATGGATGGAATAAAATATTTCAGAACATGCTGTTATAGAAAAAAAAACAAGTTGGATGTTTTGGTGGTTTTGATGGTGATGGTCGGGACGTTATGTTCTTGGATTCTGATTCTGATTTTATGATACTGGGTTTATGCACATGATTTATGCATCTCACCACACATTTACATCTGTAATCTACCTATGTTGGTGTTTGTGTGTGTGTGTGTGTGTGTGTGTTTGTGTGTAGGTCTTGGCCACAGGGTTGAGTGGTCTGTATTCCTGGCTTCCGGCTAAGCTCGAGGTCTACAGTGAAGGATGGCACTGCTTGGAGGAAGCAGACTGGATGAAGGTTCCAGAACTCATACAGTTCCTTAACTCTCTACACTTCTGTAGCACCGTATGTAAGGTGAGGTCCAGGTCAGAAATGCATCCCAAAAGGTGACACTGTGACAATTGTGGAGAAAAAAAATGAAAGTGAAAAAATTGAAGTTGCCTCTTGGTAGCACTGTAGTGCAATTGTTTGCATTTTGGCCTTTATCATAACCACCCTAAATTGTTCTTTGTTCATCTTATTGCTTGGCTTACCTCAACTCCATCTAAGCCCCGCCCATTAATTTCCACCATGATGGATTTTTAAAGACTAATTTGCGTAATATGCCAAACCTACTTATACCACGTACAGTAGTCATAGGAATTGGTGAACCGTGAAAAGTTGGTTCAGGAACTGTTTTGGGGCGTGGTCACTGTTAAGGGTGGAGTCAAGTTCCAATAACTGTTTCTTAGCAACCAAGTCCAGTCAAGTCCTATTGTTTCCCAGGAATCAATGAAAGTCAAGTTGAATTTTGGTACGCTGTATCTGTGTGTGTGTGTGTGTGTGTGTGTGATTTGTTTGTTTACAGGTGGCCCATCACTCTGTCAGAGATCAGCTGCTTGGGTACATCTATAACGGTTTCCTTGTGCCAGTCATGGCTCCTGCGTTACACAAGGTGATTAGTGCTTGTTTACTTGTCCTTATTTATGTTTCCTTGTTTGCTCTTATTGGTCTAATCTTCTTCTGCTCTGTGTGCTAACTGATCAGTCAACATTGGAGGAAGTGATGACAACAACAGCTTATCTGGAGCTCTTTTTGCGGCATATCTCTGACCCCGCACTCTTCCAGACCTTCCTAATTTTCATACTCGAGCATCGTCATGACAACATCAACATTCTCGATACGCTCGTCAGCAGAATTAACACCCCTTTTCAGGTTTGCATGTGATTCGTGTTATTCGCCGATATTAATTATGACGATCAGCAACGGACGGTGCCCCTGGCTCTGCCCCAGTCACCTCCTTTAGACTATTTTCAACTACTTTCTATTTTTCTCTCTGTGTTGTAGTTGGGAACGGTATCTCTGGCTCTGTTTCGCACACTGATTGGTCTGTACTGCGAGGACATCATGCTGCAGCTCATTCTCAGGTAAACACTAAGATTTCCTGTTTCTCCTACCTTCTTCCTGTTTGATGAGAACGTAATAACACTACAGTATATGATAGATTTAGATCTATTCTTTTTCCAAATGTTCTGAATCATCTCTAGGTCTTTTTTATCCTCCTCTGTGTCTTACTTCTTCTTCTCCTCCTCCGTCAGGTATCTGATTCCGTGCTCTCACTTGCAGTGCAACGGGAGGCGTAGACTCAGAGAGCGAGACTGCTACTCTTCTAGCGCTGCTGCTTTTATCTCTCTTACTCCCTCATTCCTCATAGCCAGACCCTGCACCTCCCCAACACTGCCCCCTAAACCAGACTACATCCTTTGGTCAAAGGTCACCGAAGGGCTGCAAATGGGGAACATGGGTAATGACAAAACAGTTGATTGGGTGTTGAAACTACTATAAACGTGCTATAAACGGACAGGTGTGCATTTCATTCCAGGTTTTGAAGACCTTTTCCTGGGTGTGGATGGTTTGGGAAATTCCTGCTGGATGAACTCTGAGCCGCTGATGTACAAAATCTACCTCCAGTACCTGAGTGACGCACGCAGCATCATCAGCACCGGCGTGCAGGCATGTCAGGTATGGTCTGCCCCTTACGATGGACTCAATCCCTCACCCGATGACTACTACCAAGCAGAGGAGGAGTTCGAGGAGCAGGAGATTGAGGAGAGGGATAAGGATGAGCGTCCAGCTCTCACCACTCCTGCACTCCATTCCCCAACCCCACACCACACTAGTTTGCGTCGGATGCCAGAGCTGGAGTGGGACGACAGTTACGACGTTGCCCCGGATGGAGAGGAAAATGGGAATTTCCTCTTTGTAGATAAACCTCAACCTCCTAAACACATTCAGGAGATGCGTAAAAGTGCCACCATGATGATTCCCGGGTCTTACGTAGAAGAGTCAGAGTTCCAGGATGACGTATTGGTTTATAATCTCGTTGCACAGAGGGACGCACAAGATGAGCGGGTGGCATCCTTAAAAAACTTTTGCGGAAGTCAAAACGGCAGGACGATGCAAACAGAAACCAACCACAATACACAGCTTTACACCAACAGTAGTACAAAGAATGACATAAACGACAAGGTACAAAATCAGGACTCGGAAGAAGCTTCACTTATATTAAATCTACATACCGATGAGAAGAAAACGGACCAATCGAACGGTAACTCAGCTGATGTCCACCAGAACCAGAGAACGGTTTTAGAAGAGCAACATCAGGATACATCCAAGGCCTCATCCGTGCAGCATACTGGAGAGGACTTTGTTTCCCAATGCCTCCAGCTTATTGATTGGGATAAAGAGAGCATGCTGGGAGATAATGTTTATTTCCAGAGGCTGACTGCACTCTTGTATGGCGAAGAGACAGAAATGGACTTTAATTCAATTTGCACTGATTATGAAGATGACGAGAGGAACGAAGGAGCAGAGCAGAGAGACTGTGATGGAAAGAAACGTGTCCCATTTACAGGTCAGGAGACGGGAGCAAAGGGTTCTTAACTAGATCAAACCAGGGGCGCAATTTACTGATTTTTATTCCTTCCTGCAGGCCCTTTCATCAGCGTTCTGCTGTCTCGCCTGGAGAACATGTTGGAGAATTCCATGGAGGTGAACCTGCTGGTGACAGGAATCCTGGCTCGGCTGGCAGCGTATCCACAGCCCCTTCTGCGCTGTTTCCTGCTCAACACCCAAGCCGTGTTCCAGCCCAGCGTCCGCTCTCTCTACCAGGTCTCATTTCTGTTCTGTAATACATCCCTCATGTAGCCTACAGATTGGACTCTGCTGCAAATATAACGCATACGTGTTTGTATTGCAGGTGCTGGTTTCTGTAGGTTGCCAGATTGAACAGCATGCAGCCTCCAGGCCCAAGTTTTCTCAGATGGTACAAGATGCCGCTCGGTATCTGCTGTTCAGAGATGAAGCCTTAAAGGATAGAGGTGAAAAGGATTTTTTTCGTGTGTGCGTGTTTTGTTTAGGGGTCTATGAATGAATTTCAGTGTTCAGAGTATGTGTATACATATATATTTTGTCTTTGTTTTTTGGTGTCCTCTTTTTGGAAAATGAGAATATGGTCATCTAGCTTTTGTGATGTAATGTTACCTGCATCAGGAACAGTAATATTCATTCATTGGATTACGTTACTGAAGTAATTTGTAACTGTAACATAATATATTTTTTAAAGTAAGCCTCCCAACCCTGGACACATAATGTTACATTATGTTGTATATACTATCAGCATACAGTAGTGAATATGAAGGAGACCATTTTGTATTAGATCATTTAAAAAAATAAAAATAAAAATAAATAAAAGCCAAAGATGGGTCCTGGGTCACCTAAGAAATGTACACAAATGACACTAAATATCAGTACTTGAGGTAAAAAAAAAAAAAAAATCGTAAATATTAGCACATATAATAAAATTATGATGTGACCTATTTGAGGTTTGTGACAAAACACACAGTGGAGCACTACTACTAGTGTTCACTCTGTCTCTTATAATGTAACATTACAGACTCATTAATATTGAAATACATTAGAAGCTCTGCCTTTTTCACTTTCTATAGGCATGCCAGTGCAACACACTATTTTTGTATAGAGATTGCATGGTTGTATGCTTCATCTTATAGAACTGTTAGCAATGGGTGTGGCTGAAGTGGGTATGGCCAAACTCAATAATCAGAAGGGGAGTCTGCTAAATTTGTACATGTAGCATATTCTACATTGGGTTAAATGTATTCATGCCACAAGAACAACCTTCCACTCTGTCACGCTGGGTTGAATGAGGCGGAAACAGGCGCAGACTGGCTTTCGCTGATTTATTGGGTATATTCTCAGGTCAACACAAATAAAGCAAATACCAGCACGAGACTCAGAAAAAGGGCTAGGAACAAAAATACTTCAGCTAAGAAAACATGAAAACAAAACCTGCTTCTCAGGCACATAAACGAGGAATAAAGCCTACTTCTCTGGCTAATTACCTAAGCACTGTGACAGGCGTCTAAATCTACTCACACACAAACGAAAGACAAAAACTCTGTGCTCTACTAGCACTATATATACAACCCCCGTGTTCGTTAACCAAACAAGGCACAGGTGCCAGAATCCATGTGACCCTGAGTGAACCCACGTGACCAGCAGTGGCTGCTGGGAGATGGAGTCCACCGGCACACTGAGGATAGTCACTGCCAGTGTTCGGCCACCAGAGGGCGCCAGATTCAGCTATGGTGCAGTGCCACAGCTGGCCAACAGGGGGAGTCGTGACACACTCAAGCTTTATTTATGGTCTGTGCCAAATTGAGCTAAAATGAGCAATAGACATAAAACAGTTTCCTTCATTTGTCTGCCCTTTTCCCCTCGCCTGTCCCTCACTGTCTCTCAGAGCGGGATTTCCTGCCGGAAACCGGACTCGGCTGCTTTTTCAACGGGCACATCTCCAAGCGGCTGCCTAAATCTCTTCCTCCATGTCCCAAGATCCCTCCTCAGTCCAGGAATGGTGTGTTTGCCACATTTCTTTATGCTGAGTTCCTGAAAGAGCTGGCAGCCATCGCACAGGAACACTCCATACGCCCTGACTGACTCATGGAGGAGTAGAAAAAATATATAAAAAATTCAAAAACCTCAGTGTAATCTGCTTCCAATAACAAGCAAGCGTACAGAATGTGTCATTAAATTGCTTAGTACCTAAATTCTTCAGTTTCTGGGACAAAATCTTGCTTGGGATGATTTGTACTTCTTCAGTTCGCTTTATTTCCTTTTCAGTTTTTTTTCCTGACGTTAAAGGTTTTCTAAATCTTTTTAAATTTGGGATTTCATCAGATACTCAGATTGTAGCTCATCTAGATCAGACCTGCAAATTAAAGGTGCAATCTGTCATTTTTTAAAAGTGTTTATGTACATATACTAATTACATAATTTCACAGACAAAGATACTTTAGAAAGAATGTTATTCACAATGTCACCCTGCAGTGAAGTTTTTATTTAGTTTTTTAATTGTTGGTTTCTCTTTACATTTTTTCCCCAGCCCAGACATTAGCTCTGCCCCCAGATGAAACACAGCTACTCAGCTCAGCTTTTTCCTAAAAAGCCACTCTAAATGTATAGTTTAGTGAAATAGAAAGGTTTGTTAGTGTTTTCCTTGCAATTTTAATTCAACCTCAGAGTGCTCCAAAAATACAAACTCTCCCTTTAATGGCCTTGTTAATGTACATTGCTGTGGGTTGATGATGCTCTAGATATTTGCTTTGTTTTGTGTGCTGTGTGTGTTTACAAATGCACTTAAAGTAGTTAATGTGTTTATAGAGTATGTATTACATTTGTACTTTTGTTTTATGATGGTCTGTGTATTTTTGGCAGTAAAACCAGACAAAGACCTATTTTCTGATTGTTGTTACTTTGTAAAATGTGTGTGTGTGTGTGTTAATTAAATGTAGTAACTAAAATTTTATATATGATTGGTCAAAATTCACACAATTTTATTCACACAATTTGCCAAATAAGTTTGGCATCTGATATATATATGTGTATATATATATATATATATATATATATACTGCTACTACAAAGCGAATATTCCTGCTGAAAAAGCACAGGCCAAGTTAGTAAAACTAGACATGGCAAATATAACAAATATAATCCTAGCAAAACTCCAGTAGGGTCTCACTTTTTATTTAAATATTTTCATTAAAAAAAAGCTCTTCCAAATTAAATTCCATATATATCTGTTTGATTAGATTCTGTTTGTTATTTTTTTCAATTTCCAATCCACATTTTTGTTTCTTGTTGATATCGCCCTGTTACCGGGGGTTCCTGCAATATACCAGGAACATTATATATATAATATATATATAATATATATATATATACAACCATCCATCCATCCTCAACCGCCTACTCCTTTTCAGGGTCACGGTCGAACCTGGAGCCTATCCCAGGGAGCATCGGGCACAAGGCGGGGTACACCCTGGACAGGGTGCCAGTCCATCGCAGGGCACAATCACATACACATTCATATATATATATATATATTTCTTTCATCTCAGAAATATTTCTAAGATACTAAAGTTAAAATACTATTATTAACCTATAAAGCACTAAAAGGTCTAGTGCCACAGTATTTAAGCGATCTTTTGATCTTCTATGATCCGCCACGACCACTTAGATCCACAGATGCAGGTTATTTGACTGTACCGCGAATAGCGAAGGCTACAGCAGGGGGAAGAACTTTCTCTCATAGAGCTCCACAGTTATGGAACAGTCTTCCATTTAGTGTTCGGGACTCAGACACAGTCTCAGTGTTTAAGTCTAGGCTTAAAACGTATTTATTCACTCTAGCCTACCCTGACTAGACTTTCCATTATGCTAAATCCCAGTCTTAACAATCTTTTCTCTCCCTCTCTCCTTCTGCCGAGCTACACATGAGTTTATGGAGATGTTGGAGATCCTGGTCCTTTCTGCTCTCCGGACCTGCATGATCGGTCTCGGAGGTTCTACTTCTGGATGGAGCTCTCATCTACTCCAAATCCAGAATGCTGGAACAAAGGCTTCTTCTAAGCCAAACATATTACATATAAATAATTATCTCTTTAAGAATATCTGTCGTTACCCAGATGAGGATGGGTTCCCTTCTGTGTCTGGTTCCTCTCAAGGTTTCTTCCTCTTAACACCTTAGGGAGTTTTTCCTTGCCATTGTCGCCACTCAGTGTCTTGCTCAGTTGGGATAATTTCTCACCTTTACTATGTGTATACTGTGTTTATATTCCTGTAAAGCTGCTTTGAGACAATGACTGTTGTAAAAAGCGCTATACAAATAAAATTGAATTGAATTGAATTGAATATGCTAACTCAACTTGCTGAATAAATGAATCAAAGCTCACACACTAACACACACACTATACAGGGTTGAAATGTTATAATACATTTTTATTAAAGCTTTGCTCATAAATACAAACTGCAACCCTGTCATTTGATTTCAGAGATAATAACACTGTCAGTGCACTTAAGTTCAACATCAACTTTTACAAAACAAACCATATTTAAACACCACTGCACTACACCACACACACGTACAAACCTAAATGCCACGATATCATTTCAAAAACACTCAGATTGCGATACGACCTTTATAAGAACAGCTTGCGTTCATCTCGTAGCCATTAGGATATGTTTTAGTATGTGCTTTAGTAATTGTGTTTACAGCTTGTAAATAAGCTAAGCATCTGCTCTGTGTGTGTGTGTGTGTGTGTGTGTGTATGTGTATGTGTGTGTTGTGTGTTTGCTGATGTGTGTTTTATCTATACACTACAACTAACTATGACTTAAGTCCTGTGTTCTGAGTGGTAGTTGCAGAAATTGCGCAACTGTCACTCCTCCAGGAGGAGGGGTTAAAGCCGGTGGGGGCGGAGCGAGAGCGAGGTGTGTCTGTTTGGCCGAGGCCCTGGTACTGCCCCTTCGGGGAAGCAGGGACAGAAAGGGGGTCGATGCCCAGTCGCTCGTGAGATGCCCCTGAGAGAAGGCCAGTGTGCTCGCCCTGCACAACGTCCACTTCAGAGCCAAAAAACAGCTTACGGGGACGTCCGAGCACTGTGCGACCTGCACCACACACACACACACACACACACACAATATATATAAATAGAAACTGGTCGAGAGAGAAGGAAAGGGAGACAGACAGAGAGACTGTGACAGAAAGACAGAGAGGAGACAAGATACTGGCAGAGAGAGAGAGAGAGCGAGAGAGAGAGAGAGAGAGAGAGAGAGAGAGAGAGAGAAGAAGGAGGATATGCACACACATTGCAGAAAGAGAAAGCGATACAGACGGAAAGAGTTTGAGAGGCAGACTGAGAGACAGATAGACAGACAAAGACAAAGAAAAAACGAGATGAAAGGAGAGAGATGTACAGACAGACTGAAAAACACAGAGAGAAAGACAGGCAGACTGAGAGAGAAAGAGATAAAAGACAGAAGCAGAAAGGCAGATAGAGAGACTGATAGATAGATAGAGAAAGGAAGGGAGACAGACAGATGGACTGAGAGAGAGAGAGAGAGAGAGAAGAGACAGAAGCAGAAAGGCAGATAGAGAGAATGATAGATAGATAGAGAAAGGAAGGGAGACAGACAGACCGAGAAAAAAACAGATAAACTGAAGAAGAAGACAGATACATACCCACGTTGCGGACTTGCTCTGAAATGTCAGCTTGTATATCAGAAAAGTCCAGCATGGCGAGGAAAGAGTCGAAGCAGGAGCCTTCATCATCCTCACACACATACGGACGGTAACTGAAGCTGTAGTGATGAGCGATGGCAGCCATGAACATTTCTATACAAATTACAAAGTCCTACACACACAAACACACAAGCACAGAGTCATTCATTACACACCTACATGTTGCAGGCAACACTACATATGTAATAATTATAACCCGGGCTGTGTACCTGTAACCCTGTAGCCACAGCCTCCACACTCTCCCACTCCCATGTGCGCTTCTGAGAGATGACTCCAATCTTCACCAGAAACGCGATGAGCACAGCCTGCCTGCAGGGGGCGACAGACATCAGTGAATCAACCGCAGCACCCAACATGGCGATCTCAATCTGCACAGCTTAGTTTCTGACACACTTTGGATGTCTCAAACCGTATGTTTTTAAAATATATATATTAATTTTTTATTAGAATTAAGCAATGGCGTAAGCTCAGTCATGAAAATGTGTCATAATAATAATAATAGTAATAATAATAATAATAATAATAATAATAATAATAATAATAACAAAGATACCTTTTTATAAAAGTGACTGAAATTAACCATAGATTAAAACACAATCTAATGCCTCTCATTAGGCTAGAGGACTGCAATAATATATCACTAACATCACTACGCAGTCATCTATGCAAGCACAGAATTGTTATATTTATATTTATTTAGATATTTTATTTATTTATTGTTTGATGTATACTTCTTCATTGAGACACATTAGCATATCTGAATCACAATGCAGAGAGATAGAGAGAGATATAAGATAAGTTAAAATGTAAAAAGTGAGTACTGGTAACATTGAACGCCTACACATCACCAAAACAGGAATCATCTGCCCATGAGCTTTCAAATGACACCAGCCCCATGCCTGTGCGTGGATGTTGTCCAAGAAGTCGGGCATTTTAGCTGACTTTAGAGCTCCAATTCCAGTTCAGGCACATCAAGCGCTCATTTTGATCAGCTCAAAAAAATTTATTATTCAATCAATCAAATTTTTCAGAGAAATAGACCTTTTTTGTGCTTGCCCAATTGCCCCACCCTCACTGTAGACAATAGTGTCTATTCTACACGTTACAGTTTGCCATTTTGAGAGAGCATATTGGTAACACCATGACAGTGCAAACAGTATAATACACAACTGCACAAGTGCTCTCTGTGTATGTTTTAACTCTATGGCCGAGGTGCACAGACAGCCTGACATGCACACCTCCAAAATCCAACAGCATACTGCATGTATGATATATTGTACCAAACAAGTGTTGATTGGTTGAAAGGTCTCAACCCTTGAAATCATCCATCATACATCATCATAGAGTAGCTGAACACAGTTGGAAGGAGAACACTAAATATACTCTTCTACATAGCTAACAGGCTCCCATCATTACCTGGTGTCGCTCTGATTGACAGAAGATGGAGGAGAACTCCCAGCCATCCCAACTAGAGAAGGCGACTAATTATTTTCTCTTGATATCACATGGCATGGTCATGCTTCAAACTCCTGATAACATGATATTCAATTTGACACCCTCCAAATTTCACAGATTACACAATTATACAGATTTCAGAGGAAAAGCGTTTAAAAGCAAATCATGTAAACATACCAAAATGATGCAAACACCACCATTTTGACACAGAGGAATTTCCCGACGGGTTTTAATGCGCTCAGCTCTTCCTTCAGAGTGCGGTAGAACAGCAGCAGGCAATACATGGCAAACTGAAAACACACAGTATATGTTTATAGAAACCATAAACTCCTCTGCCCCGAAGACCGTAAAAATTTACAGCTTTACATCTGACTTTAACTCTCACTGACACAGGAGACTCATTCCAAAATGTCTCATTACAGAAAACATCACCATATCAAATCATTATTATTATTATTATTTTATTTATTAATTTTTTTATGCAGACATGGCCGTCTGCCATACATTTATTATAGAAAATTTTACACTTTCCGACCGATCCGACTCAACCAGTGCTATGGTATAAAGTCAAATAATTTACTAATGAACTCATTCTTATATAAGAAGGTGTGTTCAAAGGATGCGTACCAGCTGGGAGGCATTGTTGACGATGACAAGGTAAGTCCAGGCATTCCTGAAGCTGAAGTTTCCCTCGTCATAGACTCCAAACAACTGACACACACTTGAGAGAGAGAAGACACAGCATCACGGTGTTTTTGTGCCCATTTACAGGTGGATACAGGTGTGCGTACAGTATGTATTCACTTATATCTCGAAACATGTTTTCTTACAGTGCTATGACAGTAGTAACAGGTCTGACAACAGTGTACTGCAGAACTCCCAGTTTACACCTGAACAGAAGAACCCTAGGAATGGGAAATCACATTATAGTTATTAAATTTTTACCCAATAGCTTTACAAGGCAGCTTTAAATGAACACGGTATATACACAAACCTAATTTATTGAAATGTTTACTTATGTAGTCCTGTGTACACAGACCCAAAAGACCTAGTATTGCCATGTTATGCTGCTGTGTTTATATTGTCCTGCTCTATATACTAATAAATGTAGCATCATTTATTTAAATAAAATTGATTGAGATATAAAAACAATATTAACTTTTCTAACTGCTTTATCCTGGTGAGGATCATGGTGGATCTATCCCATGAACACTGGGCATACGTAACCCTGTGATTTTAATTATTGTCAGAGCTGCCTTATAGAAAAAGTATCATCACCTTCCAACCAATCAGAATCAAGAATTCAGTAGCACAGTGTTTTTTTTTTCTTTAAAATGTTAGTTTACAGGACCAAGTGGCTTAAGTCAGTGCTTTTCAAAGTGGGCGCCTCTAGGGGGCGCCAGGGGGGCCTCAACAATTGGTGTTAAAAATAAATTCTCACTCTCAAATATCTTGGTGCCTTATCAATGATAGAACCAACTGAAAGCAATGCTGGTACATGTTTAAGCCCTTGTGTACTTGTGTATATAGTTTTTTTTATTTCATTTTATTGTTATTACCCTGTGGTATTAAGTCCGTTAATTCTTGCATGTACAATCATATGTTTGTACGAGGGGCTGCTGAGTAAGTTGTGTGTGTGTGTGTGTGTGTGTGTGTGTGTGTGTGGGTGGATGGGTGTTCACTCACTCTCCCATGGCCCATGGTGGACAGCAGCAGAAAGGGGGCAGAAGCGAGTGCTGTTCCTGAGCCTCTAAAATAAGCGCCAGATTCGGGTACTGCGTCTCCAGGAAGTTCAGCAGGAACATCAGGAAGTTATAGATGACATACGCCTCATAGCACTCGCGACAAGTATCCACGTAGATGGCTATACTGGGGTACTTCAGAGCGATCCACTGCAAGGTGCGCGCGCACACAAACACACACACACACACACACACACACACACACACACACACAACATAACTTAAACACATTCCGACAATTTGAATGTATGTAAGAAAATGCAAGTTGATTACTTACACTGTCTAAGCTGTAAATTGGCACCATCCATAATATTCTGGGGAAAGAAATATATATAAATATATGTAAAGGAATAAAACACTTGTGGGCATTCTGTTATAGGAAAATAATTTCCGACAGTGTAGTGTGATGTGGCATGATGCAAACCAGAGTTTCACTTACCAGCCTGTAGTTGACTATTTTCCAATAACAGCACATCCTGAAGCATTTTATTCTTCTTATACCAAGGATTCGCCAAGACATTCAATTTTGTACTGTATTAATGAACGGTTAGAGCTACATTAACGTTTCAGTTCATATGTAAATCAAATCATCTGTGTTCTAATTGCTTTACAGTCATTTTGTTCACCAGTTTCTCTGTTTGGTTTTCTTTCCCTCCGTTGAAGTTAATAAAACAAGGGCTAAATGGGACCTTAATCACCTGTAGTGACCGTGCGGATGAATCACGCCATCGTAGTTATAAATTTACCGAACACAGACCAGTCTACACACATCACACCACGCAATGTGCATTTTTGAAAGGAGATTTTGACGTCACATGATGAATCCTTGATGTTTTGGTTAAAGATCATGCACTATTTCAGGATAAAAACTGAACAATATACAGAGCATGACACGCGTAATATACCTCACCCCTTACCATTGTCTTCAGGTTGATCACAGTTCAGCCCCAGCCAAGGGCGTAACCATGGTATGGACCCTGGGGGGGTCCAACGATCTCGGCGGGAGGATATTCAAGTGAATGTAATGTTAATGATCAAAAACCGGAACTGATGTTAGCCTAGCCTACTTCGTGGGTGTGCACATATCAACAGTTAATTGACGTTCTTAAGAACAAACCAAGCCATGGTATGATGTCTTCTATACTAAGATAAGGTTATAATATTTAAGTATCCAGTTACATACTGACTGAAAAAGCTCATATGTTCTACTGCACTTTTCTACACTTGGCTGCTGTCTCCATTTCCTACAGACTGCTCGGCTAAAATATATCAACGAACTTGTGTTGAGTCTGGGCGCAACCAAGTGTTGAATTGGAGGGGGGGGCACACACGTATTTTCCTTAACAAACTGAAATATAATAACAAGGAATAGACATAAATAAATAGAATAGATGAAGAAAAGACAGATCCGTTGGCAGGATTCATGAAATGGGGACATATAGAAAATATTTTGTACTGTATATTGGGGACAGATTGCTATTTCCTAAACATTGGGAGAGACACGACCCCCCCAAAGAATGCGTGGTGAAGCCCATGGCTCCAGCTCAATTTATCCGAATACATTAAGTCTATATATTCCCCTTTTACACACCTCTGAGGAGCACAGATGTCATTTTCACCCATTCTAGTATGTTTGCTAGTGTGTGTGGGGGGACGGACGAGGACAATAAGACATATGGCCTGTGTGTGTGTGTGTGTGTGTGAGACAGAGAGAGAGAGAGTGAGAGAGTGAGAGAGAGAGAGAAAGAGAGAGTGGTACCTGATGATAGGCTTCTGTAGTTCAGGTTGTGTGTAGTGCACAAGATGCTGCAGAATGCCCCATAGAGAGATGGGAATGGTTAAAAACACAAACACACCCGCGATGAACCACGCCTTAGTGTGTGTTCCAGCCTGCAACACACACATACACAAACACACACACACATACACACACACACACACACACACACACACACACACACACACACACACACTCCATTAACAAGTAAAAGGAGGCATCACATCAGTGTTGTAGATCTCTGTTTTCCCCAATGATGCTGATAAGAACACACATGACTGTGTAACACCTCCTCACAGCAGAAGGTGTGTTTTTTTTTGTTCCTCATGATGCGCACTGGACATTATGATATAATACCTCTCCTCTGTTCACAAAGCATCGCATATAAATAGCTTATAAATAAGGAATGTACAGTACAGACGCACCTCGGCTTTCTGGAGCTGCCACACAGCCAGCGGTAAAGCCACGGCCATGAGCAGCGCGTATACCGTCACGACGAGCGGCCGGAGCCAGCGGCGCCATCCCGCGCACAGCCGCGCCATTTCCCCTACACGCGCGCTCCGTGCATCCCGAGCTACGCGAGCCCTGTGAGTCCCTGCCGCTTTGACGATGTGACTGAAGCTGGGTCAACCGGAAGGATGCTGACGCACCACGCACAACCTGTGCATCCAATCTGTGCGGCCAGATTAGACTGACTATAGCCAATCCAAATCACAGTGACGCCATATATAGCCTACACATCAAACCAAATGAATAGTTTACATCTTTTAACCTTACTGGGAACACTGGGCATACTGGGCGGAAATCGTTTTTTTAATGGTGTATAATGGCGCCTGTTTATCCTGTTTCTCAAAGATTAAAAGACATCATCATGCTGAATAAAACCAATAGAAACCCTCATAGAATTTGTAATGGTTTTAATGGTTATAATGGGAATTTTACTGAAAACTGTAATGGTCCCTATTGGTCTCTACTGGTAATTTGTTGCCTTCTGTTATCTAGTGGATACCATTAAGGACCAATAATTGTAATGGTTTTAATGGTTAACAGCTGATGGTTTGTAATGGTAGCTGTAGTGGAAACCATTAGGAAACCATTATGATTTATTTTTGGCATCAGATTATTTGCCAAAGTGGAAATTTTTATTTATTTAAAAAAATATATTTTTTGGGTGGAACTGAGGTCAACAGCACCACCAAGAGTTGTAAATAAATCAGTCCCTCCAGGATGTGGCGATTTTGTGAACGCAAAATCAAGGAAACTCCGCAATATTCAGACGCGCTTGCGATTTTTCAAAATTGGCCCAGATTTTCCTCAGATTTGTCCCAAGACGTGTCATGTGGCGTCATCAGAACATGCGTTCAACCAAAATCCTGTTTCATTCAAGTGTGTCGAACATGAGTACAGCTAAAAGGTCTCACTTTTGAGCAAACATCACCGCGAAAGGCCACGCAAAACAATTTCGTGAGATTGCAAATTTCGGCAATCCAAGTAGTAGTAAGGGATTTTGGGAGGTAGAGCAAAAAACTGTGAGAGAGAGAGTCGGGGAACATGACAAGGGGGTTGGGGGGTGGGGGGGTAATTGCTAACATGTGTAACAACATGTGTTCAAACCAACGATTCTGATTAGTTAACTACATGAAAGAGGAGCTGTGCTGATGTTAATTCTTTAACTGCTGCACTTTATTCTTCAGGCTCAGGAAAAGATTTTACTGCTGCTTAGATGAACTTTCCATTGGGAAGAACTTCAGCACAAAAGGACGTGCATTTAAATTCGATTTAGAAATAAAATAATCAGTGATGCTGTGGCGTGATGTGGTCGAGCATTTCCCAATAAAGGCACATCACAAAGTGTTTTATAACACGAAAACAAATACAGAAAAAAAGAGCGACTTTCCCAGGGCAGAAACCTTACAGTTACTACTTTACCTCTGACTGTTACAAAGCACTGACACTGGAGACTCCCTTCAAAAAAGGTTAAATAAATACAGAAAATATCACTATATCAACAATTACAATTTTTGTTCCCTGTATCTGTTTATATAGCATGTCTGCTGTAAATGGTAATTGTGTTAGCTATTAATTAAAGTTATCGTTGTTACTATAGAAACTATAACGTATTAGAATGAGCCTTGCAGCTGCTGCAGAAAATTTATCAACACCTTCTGACCAATCAGAATCCAGAATTCAAGAAGAATACAAGAAGTTTTTTTATTAAATATTTTAATATATAGTTTAGTTGATTCAATCGCAAAATAAGTGATACAGGGGGTAATGAACACAAATCTGTCTGCTTAACAGTATTTTATTGATACATTCTTGTGATCTTGGTGGATTTTCATATTTTTCTTTTAAAGACGAGCCGTTCTTTCCGAGTGGTTGTCTCAGTGTTGACAGCTTTATCTGTAGAGGGATACACTGCTGTCTCCTTTGGGTTTTGGAGACTTTGGGTGTTTTTTTTTTTTTTTTAAGGGGGAAATGG